>JACCGJ010001413.1:0-92418 GCA_013407085.1 Atriophallophorus winterbourni | reverse complement strand
GGGTGTCTGGATATGCTCCAGTTTAAAAACATCACTTCAAACTAACAGTGCCTTTAAAAAAAGCAACACGTGTTCTAAATCTACTCAAACGTGTATTTGGGAAATTTTCGCCCAAGATATTCCCAAGGATCATGAATACATACTTGAGACCAGTCATGAAATACGGTGTGCACTCATGGTCTTCGTGGCTCAAGAGGGATTTGTAACCTATGCAGCGAATCTATCGCCGATCAATAAAACTAGTGCTCAGCATCCAAAACAAACCGTAAAAAGAAAGGATAGCTCAACTGAATCTGTTCGATTTTCCCTATCGACGAATCAGAGGAGACCTTATCTTACTTTACGAAACATTCCATACCCCGAACCATCCCTTACAGGATTTATTCACGCGAAGGGATACGAGGAATTATCGGACCCATGAATATGTGCTGGTCGTACCCCATTTCCGCCTGAACTGTAGAAGGTATTTTTACTCTGTCCGTGTCTGTTTTACTTGGAACAGTTTACCTTCAACCGTTGCTCACGCCACTACTTGCATGACTTTAAAACGAAATTAGACGAATTTGTATTGCATTATTCGTTTCCAGAACACTTATATACTGTTTAATCTATGTTCTTATATTGTTTATACACTTAAATGTCAATTTTTACCATCCTATGGTTGTTGTTAAGCTTGTTGCTTTTTAGACCATTAAAAACCTTGAATTACCTTGAATTAAATGTCTGGATTTGTATTCGTTTGAAAATGGTATACAATGTAATGCTGTTTACACACGCGCGTATATTTGCATGTTTCTCCTTGGGCTCGTTTCTTCTATTGATGCACACTTATATACACCTGGTTTAAGATTATGCTACCCAAGCCTGGACACCATGACTCCAGAAAAATATTTTGCTTTTAGATCGCTCCTATCACCGATTGTTTAAGTTTGTCGATCGTTTTCATGATACACCATACGTCGGACACCTCTGTACCTGAGGACGCTTTCACAACGTAGAAGCGATATTATCCTTGTATACTTCAAAAAACCCACCCTCAGGATAACTTATTCGAACTTCGAACTTCAAGCAACATCCGAGGTCATACTTGCATTTTGGAAATACCACACTCCAAACGAAACTGCCTCAGGTAAATATATTCGTTGCGCGTGTGTTTTGTTTGTAAATCCCTAACTGCAAATTTGATAAACTTCGATAGTTTAGCTATATGCAAATCGAAACTTGACGACTATATGTGAGCTAACTGTGAAATTGCCCCTTAAGAAGTTATCCCAATCATGATGAACGCTTCAATTTATTTATACGCAAATATATATTGGTGCTTATATTTCAAGTCCGTATTTATTTTAATGGTTAATGCTTTTTCAAACAAAAATCTTGATTCTTGAATCATATATACCCCAATTGTTAATCTTTGTCTTACACAATAATACGCCATTCATCACGAGTTGGCTTTTCGCAAGACACTCGTGTTGAACTTTTGTGAATGAAACAAATTTCAACACCAGTATTATGCCTAAAAACACATGATTTTCATTATCTATATCCCAAATATATAAAAGGTGTTTTCTGAGAAATTATGCAAATTTTTATTGAACAAGGTTGGCTGCACGTGTGTTGATGCTTTTGTTCGCAGGTCATGTTACAGAACCAATTCAATTGTGATGTGCAGACAAATATTTGCCGGATAGACGATTCGCTTTTTTCAAGGTCGAAACACTAAATGCATTGAAGTGCATATTTCTTAGTATTTGTTCGCTTGGAGTTTGAATAAGGAGACTTCGATAACTTGTGCCAACGTTTCTCGTAACTAAGTTTTAAGACAAACGCTGTACAGTGCACATCAATAGAATTACTCACTTTTATCTCACTCCAACGTGCGCTTTCATTTAGTTTGTGTTTATTGGCAAACTCAATTCACTACAGTATTTTCGAAGGGTTTGGGACTATGCACTACCGGTATTTGGAAGAACTTGCTCTTGACCACTCACCTTGTAGGCACTATGCAAAGCATCATAACGAAGGTGGGTACGATCAGAATCTTCTCTCGGCTGCTGAAAACCAGATCACTCCGCTGACGTGCAATTGACGCCGATCGACCTAGTACTGTCTTTCGCTGTGAGAGCTACGGAAGAGACTTCATTCCCGTATCGGACTGTTTGACATTGGAAGCAACGCGGAGAATTAAACTATCAATGTTCTTTTCAAGATACGTCAAGATTTCAAGAATTTATGGTCACAAAAAGCACAAAGCTTCACAATTACCATATCATAGTAAATATTCGTTCAGGAAATAAGTATAAAAAATGAACATGCAATGTCAAATATAGTCAAGTTGTATAGTTACCATGAGTCAATACGCAGGTGTCGTCAAATCGTTATGCAACAAATAAGTATCCAAATTTCGAATAAACGTTTCGATGCTGGGAGAGATGACAAGAGTTTCGGGGAGGGAATTCCAAAGGAAACAGACACGTACACAATAAAAATATCGGCGACAGCTGATACGGGAGTGGGGAATTTGCAGTGTCGCTGAGTGGCTGCGTGTATGTCGTGACTCACGGTATGCGAATAAATGTTTTACGGGATGATGTGGGGTATTTAATATTTTGTATGTTAGTATCACATCGCTTCGAAGGCTTCCTTGAAGAGGAGTGGGGAGCCTCAGATTTTTCATTCGTTCCTCGTACGTTAGTTTCCGGAAACCTCTTACGAGTTTGGTTGCACAATGGTATATTTTGTCAAGAAATAGTATATCCTTTTTTAACCACGGAGTCCAAGCTTGTGATGCATGCTCCATGGTTGGAATTATATAGGCTTTCATGATGGTGGGTAACGTTCCAGGCGATAAGGTTTTGTTGTACATGTATGATCGACATCGACTGAAGGAGGTCAACAAAAACAAGTACTAGAATTGTGAAGAAAAATTTCACTATGGTCATTAATAGCCATTCGCTAGTTCAACAAAAAGTTCCATGACCTGCTCTTTTGCAATAATTGCGTCCGCTGACAATCCAATCACACACATCATGGGCGTAATTTCATGCGGTTTGCTTTGTCTATGTGAGTCTAACTGAATTATACATTGTGGTGACATTCAGGGTCATTTGAATGTCAGTAAAACAAGTTATCCCGAACGAACACAACTGTTCATCTATCCTTCATATTGGAAAAATAGCATTCTTGTGTCAATATACTATAGATCATTCAGGTTGCCTAGCTGTATGTTATGGTCGGCCAAATGAAACAGTTGGTGGAATGCGGTGTTTAGGGAGAGTGCATAGATTGTTATTTTTGAGGTTTCGCGTTTCATAATGTAGACATTTACGTTGAATGAGACAGTGTGTTTACGCATGAGTCTTATTAAACGATTCACGAAGTAGCGTGATACACGTAAATAACTCACTGATTGCCTGTTGACAAAGTACAATTCACTAAACATGACTCGTCGTTTCATATGTTAAATTTATAGTAATTCGGATGTGTAGGCTATAGGCCAAATATTTGTTGAGTAAGTCTGCTGGCGAATCTTGACTAATAGAAACTCGTAAATCGATCCTCAAATTAATTGTGTTAAGAGCATACAAATTTGTTCTATTCCATGAGTACACGCAAATAAACACTAGATTATCACCGGATAACGGTTGCGGTTGTCTACGTGTAAAGAACCAAGTATTTTTCAGATTGTTAATGTTCCTACCTATTTTTGTCGGCAAACACTACTCATATTTTACCTGAGTACATCGTACGAGATTTTACATATTATTAAGGGAATCAAGTCAGATCATTTCAGACTTAATAACCGTCCCATTCAAGGCTCACTGAACCTAATCTTACTCTCTCCACCTGATGACGGCAAACAGCCAGAAACTGGTAGCGGTGTGTGAGTGCGGGTGATGTGAGCAACACATTACTTTAATAACGTTCCCGTTGTTGACTTAAAATACGTTATGTGGATAGGTTTCGAGAACACACAGTCCAATGTTATTCACGTTTATCCACAAATCTCATAGCACAGGAGAACGCTGATTGCTCAAATGCATTTTTACACACTTTACAAGGAATAAAACACGCTTATTTTATATTGGTAAATCTCATTTACTACCGGTTGTCACTAGGAGCTGATTGGTTGATAGATTTCATATCAAACGGTTCAATTCTAGCCCTCACCACTTTGTGATTGTTTGACTGACCTTGACGAATCTCATATCAATAGATAGCGTCTGTTGTTGTCCATCTGCTCATGTTATCAAGGATGGTGTCACTCGCAATGTTCTCGTGCTAGTTTCGGAACCCCGAATTATTACGATTCAGGTTGTGGTCGTCGGGTTTTTCGACGTTTCCATCTATTGTGTATATCATTCGAATACATTTGATTAGCTATTGTTGTAATGTAATTTACAACTGCAACATATGGTCGCATCTATATTTATTAGGTTTTGATTGCAACAACGGAAGTCGACGGAAATTTTCATAATCCAAATTAGTGTGTGTGTGTTATACTCGACAATTTAATTGCCTAAATCATTAGAAATTCCTTCGAGCATGTAACATTTTGTAGAACGTTCTTCTCCGACTGTTGAAATTTACTTCATGGTCATCCACGTATGTTATGAAGCCAGAGCAAATACAATCATTGTGTAACATATCGCACCATCCACCTAGTGAAGTGGATTATTTGATTGCCTTTCTAGTAATTTGCCCACAAGAAACATACACAGATGAAAATAAATTTCATTTGATCATTTCTCACATTGTGGACTACATACCAGTATGGTTTTAATTTATCTACATCTCGGCTATGAAACGGTTTTGGACGAATAAGTTTACCTTTCGTAAAGACACGCACCGAAGGGATATCGGATTGAAACTATTTGAAAACCGGCTTTTAGAAATTTTCCCAGGTCAGTTTCATTTTACGGTAGGCAATAGTGATTATTTATATTTCACTTTAAGTTAGCGAATAAAGCTTTAGTGTAAAACGATATTTGCATTGTGATTTGCCCGCAAATCGAAGCTGATAGCAGGAGATTCCTTTATAATAAACACGTACATGAAACTGATGAAGGGAAATACAGTTAAAGTGTTGACACTATCGTATAAAAATATGTCGCGGCATTGTAAATAATACATCGTCAAGCCGCACAACGTTTTTCCTGACTTAGCCGGTAACCCTAAATTGTGCGAATCAATAGAGTAGACTTATTCCATTATCCATATCATCGTCTCCGAGGATTACCATACTTGCAATGCTCATTAAAACGACGGCGCTTGCATCGGACAAGAGTACCTTACTCACGACTTAACTGTAGACGACATCAACTTGCCGTGCGTATTTGAACAATCTACCTGATTATTTTGTTCACTCCTCGAATCAGAACGTATTTAAGAAAAATGCTGATACCTTCTTAAACTTTAATACCTGCATCGAAAAAATATACACCCTGACCTCTGGGATCTACATATGTTGCTCCACTGTGCAACCGTAGACAAAATTTTCCTTTGGAATTTTGCTTGATTTCAAACGGTTCAGTATGCAAACTAATCATCTTTTATCCTGTTAAAGTATTCGTATTTTCCATATTATTCTGTGGTTTCTGTAAAGCTATATGGTTTTCTGGCCATTAAAATTGAATTGAATTTGAATTATGTAAATGGAATTTGTTGGTCATCACGTTCATGTTTAATAATCCAACAGCAATATGAATTATGTTTCCGGGATATGGTTTTATAATTCCATCAAAAAAATCATCTCATCGAAATGCAATTCGATTCATCCAATAATGGATATGACTCGATTAATTATAACCCATAAGTAGAATCGATAGACAATCGGGAACCATATTTTGGGTGACTACATTTATTATTTTGATCACCATTTGTTCTGCAATATTTTAGGTAACGAAACAATAAATGTACCATAAGAATGTTCGCAGTACAGAAGATTAAAATTGAAAACAAGTCTAAATATATGTGTTGCTTACATCCGCCGAAATTACACTCCACTACCGGTTTCTGGCTGTTTGCCGTCTTCAGGTGGAGACAGCAAGATTAGGTTCAGTGAGCCTTGAAGCAGTGGATGAACGGTAAACAAGGTCATACTTGAATTCCACTGTTGCATAGGGTTCGTAAAACGAACCACGATGGAAACAAGTCTGTTTTACTAGTTTAGCATTCAGCACTGCATAAATAAACATCACGGAAAATTTGGGTATTAGAGATACGTTACATATTCCATGATTCCAAAAATAATTATGACATAAAGCTTCGTTTTTTGGTACAGCTAGTTGTAAGATAATGTGTAGTGTAAATTTGCTTTTAATAACCATTAATTGAAAATTTAATTTAGAAGCACATGGTTCGAAATATACCGTATTTTTCGGACTATAAGACACACATAAAAACAATAATTTTTACGAAAAATCGGCAGTGAGCCTTACATTCCGGTGCGCCTTAGGTATGAATAGTGTATGTTCACACTGTGAACAATACGGTAGATGTTCTGGTGAATTTATACGATTCCCATTCAGACAATTCGATATTTCTGATGATTTGCTACTGATGAGTAGTCACTTATAATTAACATTGACTTAAATCCCAATTTTCTGTAGGATTTATATATTTAATAAAATAACAAAAATAGCTATATACACCTCAAGCGCGATTAATAATTGAAACTGTTCCTTTTGGTAATCAGCATTTACTGTTGTTACTTAGCAATAAATTGGTTTGTATTCAAGTTCCACAACGAAGCATATTTGCATGAAGCTAAGCACCTACTCGGAAATATTCTAATGATGCGGTCTTATTACTTCAAAGAATAGAGTTTATCTACCAACTTATCATAAAAATAATTTGGGTAAGTTCATTCTCCAATGGAGTATAATTTACTGGATAGTAATTTTTTAGGCCTCTTTCGTTCGATGTCGACCAATGATGTGCAACACATGCGCATGTCGGTTTCATGTTCCACGTTTTATACGACTGAACACTCCGATTTTGATAAACTGTTTCTCCCACAGGAAACATTACTTGGACAATCGGAGGTATATGCATGCTAATGACGCGATATATTTCAGCAGCCGTGAGAATTATCTGCTCTTCCACAGCTTGCAAATGACGCTTTACACGGTGGCTCCGAATTGAAAGGTAAAGAGCAAGTTATTTGAAACATATGAAGCTAATGTCAAGATCTTCCATGTCTCTCATGAAAACGTTTGTAGCGTCATTCATTGTAATTCCTATTTTGTGTATTTTTGACACTACGTTGTGCATTTTCTTCTCTGCACAACACTCATGCATTTTTGACTACCTCTCATAAGCTCATAATAATAATAAACATGGAAGTTTCAGTGATTCATCTTCAACGTGCTTGGTGGGACTTTTGTTTGTGGAATTATTCCTCTGTACGGATAATACGAAAACAATCTATTTTCAGTTGCTTCATCTCCATTATCCGAGTGGACGCCAATCGCCTTTTCGATACGAGGAATGTTGGCCTCCTTCGGTCGATGTCGACCATGAATGTACATCACAATAGCTTGAATGTTCTAGTTCTGCAGCTTTTGAAATGAATAAATAGTCCGATTCGGGAGGAACAACCTCTTCCGCAGCGCTTGCAAAGATAATCAGAACTCTGTTGTATTGCATCAGTTACACGCCGGCGGTGTGATCTGCGTTCAGCAGCAAATAGCTGTATCTGCTCCTCCCTGGCTTGCAGACGACGCTTAACAATGCCTTCAAAGTGAGCGGTCAAGAGCAAGTTCTTCCCAGCTCGCGGGGTCAATGTCAAGAACTTTCATATCACTTTAGCAATCGTCTTTGTACCACAAGTTCATCTGCCCAATGGTCGACTTTCTAATTGCAACTCACTTCAGAGAAGATCTTTCAGAATACGACTATTTTTAATTTTGTAGACATGACCAAGCCACCGCAGGCGGCGCTGACGCAATAGGGTGAACATGCTTTGTAGACCAGCTTTTGAAAGCGCTTCAGCATTAGTCACTCTGTCCATCCAAGATATGTTCAATATACGACGAATGCTTCGTAGATGGGAAGCATTCAGCTTCCGTTCGTGTCTTGCGTGGGTAGTCCAGGTTTCGCTGTCGTAAAGTGAAGCATTTAGTACGCACGCGCTGTATACCATCATTTTTGTCTTTACAGTCAGCTTGCGGTTACCCAAACACGAGAGTTCCAACAGGACAAAATGACAGCTGCTCTGACAATCCGCTTATTAATCTCCGTGTCTAGCGAGAGGTTATCCGCGATGGTTGAACCAAGATATATGAAATGATGTACTGGTTCAAGTTGACAGTTCCCAACAGTGAGATTGATGGCGATACAGTCCCTTGACCAAGGACTTTGGTCTTGCTCATGCTGATTGTTAGACCAAAGTCTTTGCATGCCTACGAGAAACAGTCCATTATCAACTGTAGGTTCTCTTGGGAGTAAGCAATAAACGCACCATCTTCGGCAAACAACAAGTCATGGATTAGCACATCCCGTGCTCTGGTTTGTGCTCTCAACCGGTTCAGGTTGAAAAGCTTATCATCACTTCGCGTGCGTATGTAAATGCCTTCTGTTCTCGTCCTTAAATCGTGCTTTAGAAGCAGAGCAGAGAAAATGCCGAACAGCGTGGAAGCAAGAACACACCCTTGTTTGACACCTCGGCGAATTGCGAATGCTTCTGAACTGCAACCGTTAAAATGGACTGAGCCTTTCATGCCTGAGTGGAACGACATAACGAGCTTGAGCAGTCTCGGGAATCAGCTCATCAAATCAAGTATTTTGAAAAAAAACCCCTTACCGACGTAATCGAATGCCTTCGTAAAATCATTAAAAACAGCATACGCTGTTCCCGACATATTTTTGATGTTGTCTCAGGGAGAAGATCATGTCAATGTTTGATCTTCCCTTGCAGAAGCCACATTGCGATTCGGAGTGAATTCTATCAGCTAAAACTTGCAGCCCGATCTGTAAGACTTTCGCAAACAATTTGCCTACAACATTTAGAAGGTAGATTCCTCTGTAATTGTTGCAGTCGCCTCAATCTCCCTTATTCTTAAATAGCATCTCATGTGGCACACACTCCTTCTTCCGGCACTCAATAAGCGAATGGTGAAGAGGCTGCAATAATGCTGTTCTACAGAATTTGATGAGCGCGGATGGAATTCCGTCGTCACCAGGGGACTTCCCATTCGTCAAGCAGTAGATTGCCTTATTGAGGTCATCAAGATTAAGGGGAGTATCTTGATATTTAATAGTCGGCAACCGCTCGACATTTTCAAGTACATGCGGTAAAAACTTACTGTCCCTAGGGTAAAGAAAGGAGAAGTGTTCAACCCATCTTTCCATCTGCTGAGTTTTATCGACAATCGGGTTATCAGATGCAGACTAAATGGGAGCCGTTTTAAGTTTGTTTGGGCCAATGGCTCTCTTGATCCCATCATACATACCGTGAAAATTTCCAGTATCCGCAGCTTTTTGGATACTAAGGCTAATTTCTGTCCAATAGTCATTTGCACATCGCCTTGCAGTCTGTTGGACATTATTTCTAGCTGCTCTTAGAAGACGTAAGTTTTCATCTGTTGACATACCTTTGAACCTTAAGAATGCTGAGCGTTTCTCATTTAACACAGCAGTCATCTCAGAAGCTTTTGCTTCGAACCAGTCGCTTGTTCGAGCTTTCTTCGGACCGCTCATGGAAAGTGCGACTCGGCATATGCAGCTTTTTATCAATTTCCAGTTTTCTGAAGCAGATTCAATTGGAGTTGTCTTGTTGAACTCGGTTGTGAAGGCTTTTGCGAATCTCGCAATTAGATTAGGTTCGCACATGCGAGTGACTTCTATTCTAGGCTTAGCAGACAATTTGGTGCGGTGAAATCTCGTGTGGGGAAGTTTCAGTTTTGCACAGACCAGTGAGTAATCAGTGTCGCAGTCTGCGCTTTGATATTATCTAGTGAGGAGCACGCTTCCTATTTTAGTTCGCTTAACAAGAATAAGATCAAGCTGAGGATCAAGCGAGGATGTTTCCAAGATACTTTATGCTGTGGTTTTGTTGGGAAAAAGTGTTACTGACACAAAGATTGAACTGTGTGCACAATTCTAAAATGCTTTGTCCATTTTCATTAGTTTTACCTACACCGAACCATCCGAGACAGTTTTGCTAAGACTCGTAATCTGCACCAACTCTGGCATTGAAATCACCCAATACAACTACACAGTTTTTCTGTGGCACGTTTTTGAGGACTGTTGTGAGGTTATGATAAATAGCATCTTTTTCAGCAGGCGTCGCAGAGAGCGTCGGCGCATAAACGTTGACCAACGTAATGGTACCAGTAATGCACCTCAGATTTAAAGTCCAAATCCGTTCGCTCCCACTGCTGCTCGGTTCTGTTGCTTTTAATATGTCGTTTCGCACGGCAAACCCAACTCCATGCAGTCGAGGCTCATCGGAACCTCTTCCTTTCCAAAAGAATGTGTAATCTCTTTCTGTTAGCTTACCAGTGTCTGGTAATCGCGTCTCTTGTAGGGCAGCCACATCGACATTCAGCCTTTTAGCTCATTGTTAATCACGGCGGACTTTCTCACGCCTCTGACATTTCAGACGTCGTCATAAAATCATGGAAGCATGGGCCGGACGTTCCAGGTTTCAAGTTTCATAACGGAGATTTTTTGTTTGGTATTTCGATTCGCTTTTGCGGAAAAATACAGTCTGCCTCTCGGTTTATTCATAATCCCCATGCACCCAATAACGATAGCAGACCGTGGCGAGACGGCACCTTATTGACTAAGGGCTGCCCAGCTTGAGGCAGGCGGTAGCCGTCCAATGAGACCTGGAAGTCTCTCCTACCGTCGAAAGCAGCCCCAGGCGCTTAGCTCTTCGCCGATCGAGCCATAGCTTTTAGCCGGTATTTACTGCTTTCCGTGTTATTTTCCGTAGAAGCGGGAAGGAGTGTCCTCTTCGGTGGTGCGTTGTGATGTATGCCAGGGCAGTTCAATATGGAGAACTAGCTGTTGCCCATGCAGCAAGTGCTCCCTCTCCACAGCACCACTGGAACCAAAGGAACAGCTAGGCTGATACGCTTGGACAACGATACCGTCACAGGAGCTGGCAGGACGAAGTGTAATAAACTTCGGACCGCCTAACGGGACTCCGGCTCCGAATCTTTTTTTCGAGGTTGACTCCTGAAGCCTTTTCCATGAGTGGATGTAACCACAAGGCAGTGGAGGTTCGAGATAAGGGTTTTCCTTCCCCTGATACGAGGAATACAAAATGAAATTTATTTGTTTTTGTGAGTTAAGCTCCATTCATTAACGTTTTCTTGTTATTGGGTATTTCACCAATATACGTATTGCACCGCAATTGCGGTATGCTGAATGGTCGACCTCGTGATATCAACTCACCATAGAATAGATCTTTGGATTACGATAGTTTTTCATATTTTATACATGTCCTAGTCAACGTAGGCGGCAACGTCGTAATAGCCTGAAAATGCTGTGTGGATTGACTTTTATAGGCACGTCAGCATTTGCTACATTTCCAATGCACGATATGTTCCCTATGCGACGATGCTCCTTAAATGGAGAGCATTTGTTTTTCATTCGTGGAGGTGTTGGCTGGTCTGTAGATATAAACCAAGGCAGTGAAATATGGAAAACTAGCTTATGCTCATACAACAAGTGTTACACTTTTCACGACAGCTGACACGTGCCGACCATGATGCCTTCACATGAGTTGTCCAAGCTGCCGTTCATCCACCGTTGCCCCATTTTCATTTTAATATTAAAGGTAATTCAATGTAATGCAAAGGAATTTGATTGCAATCGGTTAGAGCAGTTTTTGGGTAACGTTTCACTTCTGACCACTCTAACCGATTGCAATCAAATTCCTTTGCATTATAAATACACGATCGATCCCAAACATATTCCAATCGATTGGTAATTCAATGTAATTCAAGGTTTTGAATGGTCTAAAAAGCAACAAGCGAAATAATAAATATATGATGGTAGAAGTTAATAAAATGTACGTGTATAAGAACAATAAACTACAAAAATATATGTGAATATTTAACGCGATATTGCAGTTAGTTAAAACAGTGTATTACTGATCAGCAGACGAATAATTCAATTAAAATTAGTAAAATTTCTTCATATCGTCACGCAAGTTGGTGGATTGAGCAATGGTAAAAGTTAAACTGTTTCATGTAAAACAGACACGGGCACAATTAAAATACCTTATACAGTTCAGGCGCGAATGAGGAACCACAACTAAATAGTCATGGGTCCGATAGTTTCTCGTATATCTTCGCTTGAATAAATCCTGTAAGGGATGGTTTAAGGTATGGAATATTTTGTAAAGTGGTTCAGTTCAGTTCGCTTCAGTTTGGCTAACGAGCCAATCGAGCGTCCAGATTTCTTTCGGTGGCATGACACAGAATAGTGTCCATCACTTCAAACAATATCCTCTGGCATGAGTGTAAACTGGAATGCAACAGGAAAACATCTTTCACCAATAGGTGAGGAGAGACATTAGTGCGTTCCAAAGACAACATGAGGATTATACCAACTATTCACTTACTGATAAAAATCAGGAAATAAAAAAATCCACTTAGAGTCGAGTCTATTCTTGAAACCTACTACCGAAGTAGAACAAACAACTTATTTAGAAAGACGATTCCAGTAATTTACTACCCTTTCACTAACAAAGTAATTACGAACATTTGACCTGACATGTCGCTTGGCCAGTTTTAATGGAGGGCCTCGAGGGCGCCAGAGCACATTTTATTTGGATGAATAGTGCTAAAACCTATGATGATTTTGAAGGTTCAAATCAGGTCCCTACGTAGCCGCCTTCTTTTCAGTGACAATAGATTTAGACACAACAGTCGTTCCTCATACGACCTACATTATTGCCCTACAGTCATACGAGTAGCTAGGCATTGAATACCTTCAAGCTTGGCAATATCTTTTTTCAAATAAGGTGACCATACTTGAACGCAATACTCGAGATGTGGTCTCACGACCGCTTTGCATAATGGTATGAAAACATCTGGGGACCTGCAGCATAAAACTGATCAAAAGTAGGATAACGTCTTCCCTGATGCGTCGATAGGGAAAGTCGAACAGATTCAGGTGAGTCATCCTTTTTTATAAGGCTTATTTCGGATGCTAAAAACTAGTTTTGTTAAGCGATGATAGATTCGCTGCATAAGTTCTACATTTTTAACAACTACGGAGACCATGACTGCACACAGTATAGCATAACTGATCTCAAGGAGATAATTTTCCAAATAATCGTTTGAGTAAATTGTGGATACGTGTTGCTTATGTAACGGCAGTGTTAGTTTGAGTGTTAGTTTTTAAACTGGAGCACATCCAGACACTCAAATCATTTTCTTCACTGCAATTCTCAATGACATGTAAACCTTTATGGTATGTGAACTCTACTCGATACCTTACGTTCATGAACCTAAATTTGTGGAAGTTAATTGACAATTTGTTCTTCAAAGACCAATTGTAAAGATTAAGAAGATCATGTTGCAATAGCAGACAGTCTTCTGTGCTGCAGATGCCACTTTTTATTTTTATGTCTCCCAAGAGTAACGAAATTTTACATCTAACAAGTTCCGGTTTTTCATTGACATTAATCAGAAATAGGATCGGATCAAAGACTGAAGCTTGGGAAACTTCGCTAGTTGCTGCGATTAGTTCTGGTAATTCACTGTCAACACATAAATGGGTTTTGCGATTTGTTTGGAAGTCATTTTGCTAATTCAACAACTTTCTGTTTCTAACAAGCCTCTCAAGCTTCTGCAGTGGTATGCTATGGTTTACCCAATCTAATGCTTTAGGGATATTTATGTAGCAGTCACGAGGCGCCAGAGCATACATTATTGATCAACCGCTTGTGTCCAATAATTCATTGTTATCATAAAATCATATAAACAAGAATAATTCCGACCAAATGTATGCTTTTTCCTCCAGAGCAACTGACTATTTTTGAAATATTTCATTGGATCGTCAACAACGATGCTCTCAAATAATTTAAAATCACAGGTAATAGATTAACGGATCAGTAATCACAAACATCGGAGCGAATTTTATCTTTATAAACGGGAGAAAATATTGATGGGTTCTGTAGGTATCACTCCATTTGTCAGTGTTTATTTGACCAGGTATGTCAGTGCTTTGTATAGAAAATTTGCACATTGCTTCACTATGAGTAAAGTTATTCCGTTTGTCCCGAAAGACCCCATTTATACGTTACTCGTATGGGTTTCTCGGGAGTATATTTTGGCAAAAACACTTAGAGAATGCATTACTAGGATAAGTGAGCACAAAAATACAATCGGTAAGCAGCCACGAAATTCCAGTGAATATCAATCACTGATAAGAGATTCAGCACTAGCTGAACGTGCTGAACATAGGCCACAACGTTGATATTGAAAACGTAGAAGTGATAAGGCGATGAATAAAATCATACATGGAACGACTTCACGCCGAGGCAGTTGAGATTGTAGTGGATAGTGAAAAATGGATCCTGAGACTGTGTGGTTTCCAGTTATATCCACATACTATTTCGAATTCGCGACAACCACAGAAAAACAATGACCGTGCGTGGACAAAGAGTGTATGGTAATTAATCAGTAATTTGATTATGTACAAACGGTATTCAACTGATGAACATCGTTCACTGAGTTAACAAACAGAATATCGGTGGAATGTGATTCGCCTGATTCGTCGATACGGAAAATCAAAAAGATTCATTTGAGCTATCCTCTCGTTATAAGGTTCGTTTCTGATGCTGAGAAATAGTTTTTTAAGCGGTGATAGATTCGCTGCATCCGCATCCTACTTGAACCACGAAGATCATGACTACACATTGGTAATGCATGACTGATCGCAAGTATGTATTAATTATCCTTGGGAATATCTTGGGAGAACATTTCCTAAATACCCGTTTGAGTAGATTTGCGACACGTGTTGCTTTTTTCAAGGCACTGTTAGTTTGAAGTGATGTTTCTAAACCCGAGCATATTCTGACACACAAATCTTTTTCTTCATCGCAATTTTAAAGGACATGCGAACCTATATGATTTGTGAACTCTGCTCGTTTCCTCACATTCATGATCCTGTTAAACGGCAGTTTATCCTTCAACAGCCAGCTGTGAAGCGTATCAAGATTTTTTGTAATAGCAGACTGTATTCTGGACTACGAATGGGGCGCCTTATCTTTATGTCGTCTGTAAATAGCGAAATGTTACATCGAACAATTGTCGGTACTTCATTGACATAAACCAGAAAGAGTATCGGACCAAGGACTGAACCTTGGGAAAATCCGCTAGTTGCTGCGATTGGTTTGGATAATGTACTATCAACACGTACCTGGTATGTGCGATTTGTTAGGTAGTCATTTAGCCAAATCAGCAACTTTCCAGTGATACCAAGCCTTTAAAGCTTTTGCAGAAGTAGGTAATGGTCAACACGATCGAGTTCTTTTGGTTTGTCCAAGTAGCACGCGCGTATTGCTTGTCCTTTATCTACCGATTTTGTCCAATCATCTAGCCTTACCAGTAAATTAGAAAAACAGGAATAATTTCGTCTAAATCCATGCTGGTTCCACGAAAGCAACTGATTATTCTCGAAATGTTCATTAGATCGTCAACAATGAGTCGCTCAACTAATTTTGATATCACAGGTAACAGAGTAACGGTTCGGTAATTAGAAACATGGGAGCGATTTCTGACTTTGTAAATAGGAGACATTATTCCGCGTTTCAAATCTGTAGGAATCGCTCAAATTGCCAGTGTTTGCTCGAACAAGTAAGTGAGTGGTTTGTATAGCAAACTCACACATTGCTTTAATATTTTCGGGGTTATTCCGTCGGCCCCAGGAGACTTTCCGTTTTTAAGATTAAATAAACCTTGAAGGACGCGTTTCGAAGTGACAATTATTTCACTTATGGCAACCGTGTTTGAAACCCTTTGATTTGGGATGTTCAATGCATTTTCTCTCAGGTTGAATACCGATGAATAAAACGTGGCTAAAGCTTCAGCAGTTCCTGCTGCAGTTGTTGTTGTTACAGCTGATGTGTTCACGGACACAACTCCACGTTTCACCTAATCTTAATCGTTAACCATACGGTACAACATTTTGGGGTTTTGCTCCATCATGCTTGATATCATTTATTGGAATCGTAACTTGTCTTGGATGACAAATTTGTTTAATTTGTTCCGCAGTAAACGGAATGCTTCTGAGGTCTCTGAGGAAGGGTTTTGCCGATGAAGTCGCCAAGCAATATTTCGTACAGTTAACCACTTACGATTTCGGCTTCTTAGTGTAAATTCAAGGTTTTTTCTTGAGTTGCTGAGCACACATTCGGAGCTCACTTAGATTGAACGTTTGAGATTATTTATTAGCCATATCCAAAACTCATGTACGTTGCTGGTTCCCGGTTAGCAGTCAAACTTGTTTTTCAGAGCATCACTCAACGCCATAGTGTTGATCCGCCTAACTGTTTTACGGGCATCATTTTTTCTTACAGCTTCAAACAGATGGTCAAAATGGATGACGACGTGATCACTCAGTCCCAGTGGACTTTTGTAAGCAATGTAATCAATTTCGTGTTCATTGCTTGTCAGAACGAGATCCAAGAGTGGAGGTAAATAGGTTCTGCGGTATCATGTATTACATACAATGTGGTTATAAAGTGGAATAACGTCTAACACCTGTGTTAAATGGTACTGCTCTGCAGATTTGGTAAATTGAATTCGCCCATAATTAAAAATCCATATGTGAATCTCAAAGTAACCATGTGAATTTTTTCGAGTAGGGCCAGATTGTAAGTTTTCTGTGCAGACGATGGGCGATATACTACTCCCAAAACATAGTCTTCGCCGTTAGCTAATCAGACTGAGCACCAGAGTGTATCCAGTAACACGATGTCTGGCTCCGTAATCTCACAGCACAGAAGGCTTTGGCTATAATAGAAAGCTACTTCACCTCTGCTTTCAGGTCATGACGAGTATCATTATCAGTATCAGGATTACAGAGCGATAGTCGACCAAGTCGGAACGAGTGCCCAGATTCTTTCAGAGGTGTGCTTGAAAACACCCGCCACTACCAGGATTGATTCGTTAGTAACACAGGCCTGTGTACCTGTGAATGGAAGATGGGAGAGGTCTCATCACCGAAAGGTGAGAGAGTTATGCATGTTGCATGTCCAATCGAATGAAAAGACGATGAACAGCAGTTTATTTACACAAATACGAAAAAATGAAGAAAAAAACTTTTTTTGTGTTTTAAATGTTTTTCGAATATTTTTGTATTTTTTTATCATAAATATGGGGGGATTTGGTCTTAAGTGTAATGCTCCGGGAAGAGCACCTGCCACCGTTCGTCCAGCCCATGTTTGAACGCAATTACTGAAGTTGCCATGATTAGTTCAGCGGGAAGTGAGTTCCACGCGTTCACTATACGGATGCTAAAGAAGTGCGTTCTGGATTCGAGCCTGGTTTGATGTTTACTTAGCTTAAGACTGTGCCCTCGTGTACCAACCAGAGGAGAGAACCGAAAGAAGTCATCGAGTTTGAGACAACTTAATCCTTTGACAACCTTAAAGGTCTCTATAAGATCCCCCCTAAGTTGCCTCCTCCTAAGTGAGAAAAGTCCTAGTATTAATAGGCGATTTTCATAATTGGTGTATGCTAACCCCTCGATCATGCGAGTGGCCAGCTTCAGTATGTTTTCTAGCTGCACGATATCCTTCTGGTAATACGGTTTCCAAGCCTGGATACAGTATTCTAAATGTGGCCTTACTATTACCTTGTAGAGGGGCAATAGCACCTCAGCGTTTCTGCAAGTGAGGGCTGAACGTAGTCGAAAGAGTTCCCTCCTGGCCCTCTGAGCTGCAGCAGCACATTGGTCAGCCAACTTGATGTTTGCGGAGACTACGATTCCTAGGTCCTTAGTAGACTTTACCCTACGGAACTCCGTTTGAGCTGAGGGCGTTGACACAATCATGTTGCCTGCCAGTGTAGAGAGCAAGTGACTCTTATCTAGGTTAAGGAGAAGGTCTCACTTACCCGCCCATGCTGTTACAGCCTTCACTTAACTTATCAGATCGGAGTTATCCGCCCTACCGTCAATTTTAAAGTCGTCATTAAACATATAACAGGTTGGCTAGATCATCAATGAAGATGATGAACAGCAACGGCCCCAAGACTGAGCCCTGGGGAACCCCACTCGTTACATGCGCACTTTCCGAGTAAGTATCATCTACCCTGTCAGTAAAAGAATAGTCGCTAAGGAATGCTCGAATCCAGCCCAGAAGGTTCCCTGATACTCCTATGGCTGAACATTTGAGAAGCAAGAGCCTATGGTTGGCTGAATCAAAAGCCTTACTAAAGTCGAGATTGAAGACTTCTACAGCTACACCATCATCCATCCTCTTAGTAACCTCGTTTAGAAAGCTCAACACATTTGTCAGACATGACCAACCTTTTGGGAAGCCGTGTTGTGCGCCATTCAAAAGAGAGTGTTTGGTTAGATATCCACATATTTTATCGCGGATCAATCTTTCCATAACCTTACATGGTACACTAGTGAGGCTAACCGGGCCGTAATTTTTGACCGCCGAGGAAGCTCCTCCCTTATGGATGGGCACTACAACGGCTGTTCTCCAGTCCAAAGGAAGGGTACCCTGACTGAGGGATGATGTGAAATCTTAAGTGATCGGCACAGCTAATATAGGTGCTAGCAGTCTGATCATCCGTGGATGGATGCTATCGGGCCCTGCCGATTTGTTGTAAGCTAGGCTGGCCAATATAGTGTCGACATTGTGTACCTCGAATGTAAGGTCAGTGCACAGGGGGCAATCAGCGAGTACTCATTGAAGTTATGGCGCAGAGACGTTCGAGATATAATCTCGGCGTTGTACGCCTTGGAAATGCGAGGAAAACAATTGAGCCTTTTCAGTGTTTGAAATGACGGCTGAGCCATCGTCCCTTCTCAAGGTACCTACACCTTTCCTGTTGACCCTTTAGATTGAACGTAGCTGTAGTAACGTTTCGGATGAGTATGGGCATCTTGAGCGAGTCTCATTTCGAAAGAAATCTTTGCTGCGCGTATCTTGGAAACAGCTATGTTTCGCGCTTCTTTGTAACGGGCCCAGGTCCCACATGAGGGAGTAAGCTTATAATGCCTCTATTTTGCGTCGTGGTGACGTACGCTACGGGAAACTGAGGCTGACCACCATTGAGGTTTACCTTTTTTGCGAACGGGTAAGAGCGGAGCGAATCGATCCTGAATGTGAAGGATGTTTTTCTTGATCTGCCCCCACATCTCATCCACATGGTCAATGTTTTGCCATGGGAGTAGCGCTGCTGCCTGTAATAGGGAAGCAGGGTCGATCCTATGGAAGCTTCGAGACATCTTAAGTGGGGGTTTGCCAAATGACAGAAGTACCTCGCAGGCTAACACTACGTGGTCGCTCTTTCCTAGTGGTGGCAGTAAGACCAAATTTTGTATACCGCTTTCAGAAGTTGAAATAACTAGGTCAAGAATAGACGGAGACTGACCCTCGCGGAATCTATTTGGTTCGTTTACGTGTTGGTAAAGCGCATGGGAGTGTAACCAGTCCAGAAAATCGTTCGCGACTCCTGGGACATGTGAGGTTTGGTACTCCCAGTTTATTTCGGGTAGATTAAAATCGCCGAAGATTACAACACGTGGTGATACGGCTAAAAGAGACGAGATCTGAATTTGCAAAAGAGCATCTTCTTCCAAACTAGTGCTCGGACTACGGTAGATGCAGCTTACAACTATACGCGTGCATCCATGTATGAGCAAGGCAGATATTATCTGCACATTCGTTGTAGAAAAAGAAATACTTTTCTCGAAGGGAATAGCGTTATCAATTAGGAGCAACGCCCCTCCAGCTAGCTTACCCAGGGGTCGATCGCTTCTTACGGCGCTAAACCTATCCGCGATTAAAGCTGGTATGTGGTCATCATGAGACAACCATGATTCCGTGACACCCACAATTTTGCAGTGGGTGTCGTCAACTCTACAGAGGAGTTCAGCACATTTATTTCTAATGCTGCAAGCGTTTGTATAGAACAGAACAGCACTATCATGTGGGGACAGACTCCCGGTGTTAGAGCTACCTAAGAGCTCTTTGTCCTCGGGAGTAATGCCCGAGGCTGCTTTGCGTTTTTTGAAGGCTGAATTTCATCAAGAGATACAGCATTCGTTTTTGAAGCAGACGACAACTCATGGCATCTAGTTTCATCTTCATGGTCTGAGTCACTACAACTCATCCACGATTCATCCTCTAAAGGACGAAGCACGAGAGTGGCGCACTTCAATGTTGGAGTATAATTCTCCTGTGTTAGCGTCATCGCCACACTGTTGTTATTTTTTAAGCTTCGACTCTGGAGCGAATTTGGTGAGCTACGAGTTACAGCTATCTTTGACTTTCTAGCTCTAATTGGGCTAGAAGTTTTCAGGTGTGCCGGGGTGTCAGGTTGCACGATGCATTTTCCCTCGACGCAGTTAATTTTCTCTGCTTTCGAAAGGAAGTAGCCGGGATCACATTGCTTTGTGAATTCGACTAAAATTGGCGGTGGCGATCTGGTAGATGCGTCATTTTGGCCATCCCTCCATTTCCCGACCTCGTGAACTCGCTTCAGCAAAGTAGTCGGTCTCATGCCTGAAGCACGGAGTAGGTCGATAACCTTTCTCCGATCGCTTTCCTTACGAGCCATTGATTCTCGGATAAAAAGCTCAACCTGCGTTAAAATTAGGACATTTTTAGCCCGTGTTGAGCTAACTTGGTTTTTGGCTTGCAGCTCAGCAACCACTTTTTCTAAATGCTGGAATTCCCGAGCTAGAGCGCGAACATCCTTATTCGGGCTAATGTGAACACCCCGATTATCTTTAACTTTCTTCCATGGAACCTTTGGAGGACAGGAGGATGGCGATGATTTCGCCTTCTGTGATCTCAAAGGAGTGGTATGCTGGCTGGAGGTAAACGGGACCAATGACCTAGCAACTTCAGCAAAAGTTTTGGGTTTCGCAGACGGACGTAGCGGAGAACGCTTACGTTCCTCAAGACGCCTACGCTCCTCAACCAAACTTTCCACGGACTTCATGCAGTCAGCGCATAGCCATGTAAGCCATCGATGGGCCGCATAAACCTTAAATTGTGCTGACGACAGTCCAGAGCATTTGGGATGAGCCCAACGCAGGCACACGTCGCACTCTATACATTTGGAAACCTTTTTGTTTTAGCTAGAGTAAAGGCAAAGACAAGAATTTTGAATCATTTTGCAAATGTAATCGATGGTTCAGAAATTTAATGAGTTTCGAGAAATTTAGCAGCGTGGAAACAAAAGATTGTTTCCCCGACATTCCTGGTAATGCTAGTTCACTATTTAGTATAGTGTTAGAAGTCGTCTATCTCGACTCTAGTAAAGCTTTGGATTCAGTAAACCACAGGTTCTTGCTTCTCAAACGCTCAGCCTCAAGAGTATCAGGAAACCTACTGGGCTGGATTCGTGTATTTCTTAGTGACCGTCTATTCACTGTCAGTGTAGATGATATACAATCCGTATTACGCATATAACGAGTGGGATTCCCGGGGCTCAGTCTTGTGGTCGTTTCAGTTCTTCATCTTCATGGACGATCCAGCTAACCAACTGCGCTCCTTTATTTTATATGTCGGTTGACGAGGTAAAAATTGTCGGTAGGTCGGATAACTCCAATCTGATAAATGACGAAGAAGCGTGACGAAATGGGCGGTTAAGTGAAACCTTCCGCTTAACCCAGAGAAGATTCACTTGCAATTTACCCTGGCTGGCAACATGATTGTCTCCAAGCCCTCAGCCCACACGGAGTTGCGTAGGGTAATATCTTCTAAGGACTTAGAAATCACAATTTTTGCAAACGTTATGTAGGCCTACCAATGTGCTGCTGCGGCTAAAATGACCCAGAGGGAAATCTTCTAAATACCTTTAAATTTGTCTCGAATTCGATAACTTCAATCGGTTCTCTCCTTTGGTTGGTTCACGATGGCACAGTCTCATGCTAAGTGAACAGGACACCAGGCTGATATCCAGAACGCAGTTCACGTGTAGTGCGCACGTGTAACTCACTCCCCGCAGAAATACTCTCAGCAGATTCAGTAAAGGCGTTCAAACATAGGCTGAACGAACGGTGGGATGTGCACTTGCCTAAACATTACCCTCATAACTTAATCCATCCCTATATATTGTCAAATCAACAAAAATATTGGAAAAATCTTTTTGAGACACAAAAAGCGTTTCTTTTCCATTTTTAGTTTGTGTCAAAATTAGCTGCTGTCCAATGTCTTTTCATTCGATTGGACATGCAACATATATTAGCTCTCTTACCTTTTGGTGATAAGACCTCTACCGTATTCCATTCTCAGGTTCAGACACTCGTTCTCCCTACGAATCAATCCTGGTAGTGGCGGGTGTTTTCAAGCACACATCCGAATGAATATGGGCGCTCGCTTCGACTTGGTCGACTTTCGCCCCGTGATACTGATACTGAAAGCCTACCATACATTCATTAATGTGGCATCCTTTCAAGCAAACTGATTTTACCCAAAACCTCCAAATACGTTACAACGAAGTCAAAATTTATCAATCATTAGTGTCTGCACACGCCAATAAACAGTTTGTGTCTAATTTCAACAGTTTCTTTTACCATCCTTTTGCAGTATTGTTTGCACCGCAGTATTCCAGACAAACCACAGAGAATGATGATCGCTGCAACCTATATTGGCAACTTTCGACTGATTTTGAGCATTTGAAAATCTTGCTGTATCAACGAAAACGAATCTACAGGTTTGACGATGAGAAGCCCGATACATATCTACGTATACATCTCAGTGTTAATGCCTGTCACATACTGTGAGAATATAAAAGGACAAGAAGATCAAATTTTTAGCATTGAAGTGCGCTCTCCATTTGCATTTCACTGAAAGAATTCATGGACGATCGATTGATTTATCAATCAATTGCCGTCTTGTGCATGCAGAACTGAACTGAACTAGATTCCGTAAATCACCGCCTTCTAGAGATTAAGCTAGCAGCCAAAGGCATACGTGGTAGTCTACTTGCTTGGATAAAGGCCTTCCTTACAGGTAGGACATTCCGAGTGAGAGTAGGATGTACGCTGTCGAATCAAAACGACGTGATCAGTGGTGTACCCCAAGGTTCGGTACTTGGCCCTCTTCTATTCCTGATTTTTATCGATGACTTGTCCTCTGAATTGAAGTGCCCATGCTTCATTTTCGCGGATGATGTGAAATTCATCGGATCAACGGATGAAGAGACCTTGATGCACGACCTTGAGCGGGTCATAAACCGGTCATACCAGTGGGATCTCCCATTGAACCTGAATAAGAGCCAACTCTTGTCAACACTGGTTGATAAGATTTCGGTCCAGGTGGCGGGGAATTCCCTCAGTGTTAACGCCACACAGTGTGTTAAGGATTTGGGTGTACTGGTTAGGGCTGACTTCAAATGGGAGGACCAATGTGCCGCGGCGGCTCAGCGTGCACGCAAGGTACTTTTTCGGCTGAAATCAGTGCTATCGAGCAGAAGACCCGATGTATTCCTGCCACTGTACAAGGCATTAGTTCGGCCGCATCTTGAATACTGTGTTCAGGCGTGGTGTCCTCAATACAAAAAGGACATCCTTCGACTTGAAAGTGTACAGCGCCTCGCAACTCGCATGATTGAAGGTCAGCGAGGGAAACCGTACGCTGTGCGCCTAATGTCTCTCGATCTTTTCTACCTTAGGCGCCGTCGTTTAAGAGGTGACTTAATAGAAACCTTTAAGATCTTGAAGGGTTTGAGTGGCGTGCAAATGAACGACTTCTTTACCTTAAGTCCCGAGCTGGGCACCCGGGGCCACTCCCTTAAAATTTCTAAGAAACGATGTCGGATAGACTCCAGGAAACACTTTTTCAGCCTCAGGGTTGTTAACTTCTGGAACATTCTTCCAGAAGAACTTATATCCTGCAGTACCGTGTCTAGTTTTAAGCAGGGGTTGGACCGCAACTGGGGTAAGTTGTTTCCTGAATACTTGCCTTAATTGCTTTACAAGCTTAGGTTTTTCATTTTTTAGCGTTATCCCGTAAATATACTGAGGGCTAGAGTTCTGTGTTTTTTAATTTTTATTATACACAATGCTACTTCAGCTAACCTCTCACCGTGCTAGTGAAGAGAAACTGCTTTTTCTTTTTCCAGCATCGGCTATAACGCGGTGCTACCTAAGTTCAACCCGGATAATCTCTTGGCTTCGCGATCGGCGAAGATTTCAAACAGACAAAAATAATATACGTTTTGGCAGTGGTGGGTGCTTCTCTGCAGCTTTCCACCGAAAGAAATTCTGGACGCTCGATTGGCTTGTTAGCCACATACTGTCCTGTGCAAACTGAACTGAACTAGAAAAATTACAAAATTGTTTTTCTTTGCAAGAATTTTTTTGTGAATTTTTTTGAGATTGGAGACCACAGAAAATAAATGCCGCTTTATGATGAGCAGTTTATTCGCTGTAAAAATACTTGAATTCAAATTTCGATATTTCTTGTTTTATTCAACTAACATTTGGGCGCCTAGTTTTGCTTACAGGGTCGTGTCTGTCCCGTTGAAATGAGTAACGTTCCTAGAGTATTCGGAAAAACCTATGCTACTCCTCGGAGGCCATTCGAAAAAGAACGTCTAGATCAGGAATTGAAATTAATTGGCGAGTACGGGCTTCGTAATAAGCGCGAAGTATGGCGTGTAAAGTATGTTCTTGCGAAAATCAGGAAAGCTGCACGCGAGCTTCTCACACTTGACGAAAAGGACCCTCGTAGAATCTTCGGTGGTAAGCTATTATTAATTTAATTTTTCCAGGTGCTGCTCTTTTACGACGTTTAATTAGGGCTGGTGTGCTTTCGGATGACCGTCGAAAATTAGATTTTGTTCTTGGTCTTAAAATCGAGGATTTCCTCGAACGACGTTTGCAGACACAAGTATTGAAAAAAGGTTTAGCCAGAAGTATCCATCATGCCAGAGTTCTCATACGTCAGCGTCACATTCGTGTTCGCAAGCAAATGGTTAACTGTCCCGGTTTCATGGTTCGGCTGGACTCAAGCAAGCACATAGATTTTACCCTCAACTCGCCTTACGGCAGTGGTGGTCCAGGTATGCCTTCCGGTTGTTTGATATCTTTTCCGTAGGTCGCGTTAAAAGGAAAAAGTTGAGGAAAGCCGAAGCTGGTGAAGAAGAAAATGGGAGTGATGCTGAATAAATGTTAAATAAACCCCTTGGTAATATTTGATATCACTCTTTTGTTCCAATCGGTTTGTACCCCGCGAGGTCTAAGCTTCACCAAGTATCTTTGTTAAATATTCTAAAAACTTAGATTTGGTAATTATTCCGAAAGTGATCGCTTAGCCGCTTGATCCGTTTTTGAATCTATATTTCTGTACTAGCTCCTGCCCGTCTCATAGTTGAAACCGTTTTTATAACTTTTAAATCGAGTTGTGAAAATTTATCTCAGTGTTGACGTGACTATTGCCTTCAACTTGGTATACTAAGTGGGAGCTGGTCCCGTGTTTAATCATAATTTTCTGTGCTGCAGGTTCCACGGGTAGATTAGCCTGATTCATTGTTGCCTCGAATCACGTCATAAAGACTCATTTTCTGAACGTTGAAAACTGCTAATCTAACTGAAAACTAAATGTCTGGTTCTTAGTACACCATCTACTAGCACGGATGAGCAATCGTGCCGCATTTCTGTGCGGTGGCTAACATCGTGGTAAATTGATTACCCAACGGTAGTGAGCTGCATTCTGAAACGCGCTTGAGTCTCAGTACCATTTCTATCCCCCTTCATATCTGTCTATGCCTTGGCAGCCTGACAGTATCGTAGCCTACGTGCACTCTAACTGTGCGGCACTTTGCCTGGATCAGGCTTGTGCTTTCATACCATACCATACTAGCACCTCAAAATTGAAGCCGCTCATGGAGCTTACCTCATGTTCTCCTAAATTAATTATACGTCTAGTCACTTCTTTTATCGATAATTGATCAATAGTCTATCCATTTTATGTGAAATTACAAACGAGATGCAAGGTGAGATACCCAGGCTATTCAATATTTTTTCTGGTTTCTTATTCTAAATTTCCGTAGCAAAAAACGTGATAAATTTTCCATTAAGTGACTGATAAATTTTAGCATTTATTTTTGATTATGGTATTACCTATTTTAATTAGTATGAAATAGCGCATCCACATATTTGGAAAATACGCAGCGGATGATTCTAAGTAATACCGCTGTACCACATCGGCTCATTGATGAAGCAAGAATTTGACAAATCGAATTGGTTATGAATCAATCGGGTTTCTTTAGATGGTGCTTTTTATGTAGGACAGTATGTAAATATGTATGTATGAAAGTACAAGCCTGATCCAGGCAAAGTGCCGCATAGTCACAATACATGTGACCCAAGATAATGTCAGGTCGTCCGGGCCTAGTTAGATAGGAAGAAAATACAAGTGGTATTGTAGGACGATGCTACCCATAAAGTTATCTGACATTGGTGTAGGATATCAGTCACCATCAAGACAGCTTTACACTGATAGAATGTATTGAACACTTGTTTGCCGTACCTAAAATGATGAAAGCAGAGCTTAAAAAGTTGCAGCAGGAGTAGAGCGACACCTTAGTTGTGGCGGAGAAATCGGAATCCTTGTCGGACGCCACTTGTAGTGTGGAATTTAAGTGAGAATTCGTTACAAACCTTGACGCATCCGGATGGATGAGCATAAAGTGCACGTAGAATGTTGACATACTTTTGCGGAACGCCTCTGCACAGGAAGGTGTTAAACATCCATGCGATATCTGCTCGTTTGACCCCCAAGGTGGAAGAATTACATGCATTCGATAAAACTTTTACCTGTGTGCCTCGCAACGCTCTTGCCACCATGAGTTCTACGCGAGTTCTACATGATTCCCGAATCCGCAGAACGTAACTCAATAGTAAATCTAAGCCGCGATTATATCGTCTACCGACATCACTACGATACTCGGAGCGTTAAAGCTTCCTTCGCGTATTCAATGTGTCCATTGGGTGGCTGAAATTTACTTATGAAAATTACACTTGCGTCTTGTGAAACTCGACGCACTGCGATGTCCAAATATTTTTAACTTTATTGTGTGATCTTTGCTGGTTTGTATTTAGTAAGAATGACTCACGTTTGTGGCAAACTCCACGGGTGGATTATTCGAATGTGCAATCGTGCAGATACTGTCAGGTTTTCCAGGCATAAATAGGAAAATAGCAATAGCAGTGAGACTCCAGCGTGTACTCGCATGCAGCTCACTACCGGTGGCAACTCAATTACCGGTAGCACTGAGACTGGACCTTAACGTGGTGCGATGGTTTGTGTACCTTCATGACCCATTGAGCTATACTGGGTGGTGCCTTTTGGTGCCAGCAGAGCTACTCATACCAGGAAGGTCGATGGATAGAGGTCAGACAAACTCAGTCTCAAGCCACTGCCTTGTGGTTCAGGCTTTTTAGCCAAAGGCTCCGGGTGGGGCCCCCTAAGCTAACCCCCTACTTCGGCCTGGGCAACCGGGTAGTATCACGCCCACAAGCAATTATGAAAATAAAGGTAAAAATGACAGATCCCGTGCTCTCACGCTCTCAAGCTCTTTGCTCTCTGCTCAAAATGCTTTACATGATCTCACACTGCATGCAAACTTTTTCAATAACTGTTTTCCGTTTTGTGGTTCTTTGGTTAGCCCTGACAGAAGTGCAGCTTGTTCATCGAGGTTTCCAAATTCAGCTACTTCGAATATTTTGCCTGCTTCGAATGCCTCCAGAGCGTTCTTCCGCCCACGCGTACCATTCAAATTAGCTGCGTTTAATGTACGGACTTTAGCTAGCATCGGACAGCAGGCAGCCTTGGCTCGCACGCTTGATAGCCTCGACGTCGATGTGTGCTGTTTGTCGGAAACACGCATGCATAACTCTAGCTCAGTTACACGATTGTCTAACCCTTCTAACTTACGTAAGTCACACTATCTACGTTTGTCCACTGATGACGATGCCATGGTATCTGGTCAAGCTGGTGTCGGAATCGTCTTGAGTGAGCGAGCTGAGGTCGCACTGTTAGACTGGATCCCAGTCGACAGTCGCCTTTGTGCAGTAAGACTACAGGGTTCGTGCAAAAAAGGCCGATTTCGCAACCAATCCCGCGACCTGTTTGTGGTTGCTGCCTATGCACCGACTAATTGTAGCTCTGAACGTGACAAGGATGAGTTTTATGGAAGATTACAAGAACTCATTAGACTTGCATCGAGGAGTGACATCGTTGTCCTAGCTGGAGACATGAATGCACGTGTTGGCCGTCTATCCTTAAACGAGCATTTCGTGGGTGGACCATTTGGTCTCGATTGTCATCGTAATGACAACGGCGAAAGATTGCTTAACTTGTGCTCAGAGCACAGACTGTACCTTGCCAGCACTAACTTCCGTCATTCGAAGCGCCACTGCTCCACTTGGAGATCTCCATCGGCGGCCTTGTTCACGCAAATTGACCATATTGCTATCAGCTACTCCTGGCGAGGGAGTGTGCAAGATTGCCGCTCCTACTGGGGCACCTGTCTAGAGTCCGATCATGCGTTAGTCTGTGCTAAGCTCTCGATGCGTTTTGGTGGGAAACGTAGAAATGTTGCAAGGCAGTTGAATGTTGCTAGGCTTAACGATCTCCCGGTTCTCCGAGGGTTTCAGGCCAATTTGAGTCTGCATCTGTCTACAGTTCCCCAAAATAGTATCGATGACCAATGGAGTGGGATTCAAACCTCCTTGGAAACAGCCGCGTTGGATAGTTGTGGGCAGACTTCCCATGTAGCTCAACACTGGGTTTCTATGAATTTTCCAACTAATGGACCGACGTCGGTTGCTTTCTGCTGATACCATACATGATTATTAAACGTAAACTGGTTGCCAGTTTGAGAACCGACAAGGAAAGTTAATGGAGTTCCAAGGCTACGGAAATGGAATCTGCGGCAGCTGTTAGGAATTTCAGAAAATTGTTCCATCTCATCAGAACTACTGGAAGCGGGCGATCAGGCATCAGTGAGCTGATACGTGAGGCAGATAGTCCCCAGTTTTTAACATGCACAGGCGCGTGGAGCGATAGGCAGAAGATTTTGAGGTACAGTTTAACTGGCCTTCTGCACCCAAGTTTCGAGGTTATGGAACTGTACACTGGTCGATTTCTATCGAGGCTCCGACTCAATCTGAGATTTGTAATATACTCTGGAGCTAATGCTTTGGTACTCTCATTGTTCAAAGATGGCGGTTTCACTCTAGTTTGCGAACTTCAAGCAAATCCGTGAGGAGCAAACTGGGTTTCGTGACGGTCGAAGGTGCATAGATCAATTTTTCCCACTCCGTCAGTTACTGGAGCAACGCCACGCTTTTCGTAGACCAACTATCGTGGTATTCCTTGACATCCGAACGGCATTCGATTCAATCGATCGCGAAAGTCTTTGGAACTGTCTGCTGAGACATGGAGTGCTCAAGAAGTATGTTTGCATCTTGAAAGCATTAAATTTCCAAACTTCGGGCAGGGTTCGAACGTACGGACAATTGTCGTCCTCGTTCAATATCTCCAGCGGGGTGCGGCAGGGCTACCCTATCTCGCCGTTCCTTTTTAACTTCGCGATCGACGATGTCCTGAGAAAAGCTGTAGTTGGTCTGGTGGGCGCAGGTGTTGAACTTCTGCCGGGTGAGAGAGCTACCGATCGAGAGTATGCGGATGACATAGCATTTCTTGGAGATGGTATGAGAGCACAAGCCTAATCCAGGCAAAGTGCCGCACAGTCAGAGACTGCGCGTGGGCTAAGATGCTGTCAGGTTGCCCAGGCCTAGACAGATATGAGGGGGAAATAAAAATACAAATGGTAGTGAGACTCCAGCGTGTTTCAGCATGCAGCTCACTACCGTTGGCCAATTAATTTTGCACGATGTTAGCCGTACAGCACAAAAATGCTGCACGATTGCACATCCGTGGAGATGGCCCTCATATAATGCAACAAGCCCTGGAACGCCTGGCACTTGAAGCTTCAAGGTATGGCATGTGCTTTGCGCCTAACAAGTGTAAAACACTTACCCAGGATTGAAGCGGCTCTCTTACAAACCTAGCTGTGTGCGATGTCAATCTTGAATTGGTCGACAGCTTTGTTTGCTTTGGCAGCTGTATCTCTGCTGGCGGTTGTGTAGAGGACGAGATCTCACACCGTGTTCACAAAGCGGGTGCAGCGTTTGCTAACCTTCGCCACTTGTGGCGTCGACGCCAAGTGTACAACGTAGTGGTGCGTGCTACACTACTTTATGGCTGCGAAACCTGGTCTATCCGAGCGGAAGATGTCCGTCGGCTTTCTGTTTTTGATACCCGTTGCCTGCGTAGGATTGCTCCCATTCGGTGGCAGCATCGTGTTACAAATATAGATGTCTGCAAGCTGATGTTAGGACCAAGTGGCCACGGACTGAGAGAAATGCTGATGCTTGCTCGTCTGCGATGGTTGGGACATGTTTTAAGAATGCCTCCTCACCGTTTACCATACCACGCCTTACTTGCAGAGCCTGGGAGAAACAACCGGGTGGCTAGTTCATGACGTAGCGCGTTGGATGAAGAAACACACCGTAGCAACCGGCTCAGTTGAGTGTATTCGTTTGCCTGGGTGGGGTCAAAAAGCTCCACATAACCGTTGGCTGCAAACCGAATTCAGTGGTGCCTGTGTATTTTATTGTGTCCTAATCTTTTATCCGGTATACTATTATTATATTACAATTGATATATAACAAAATCGCACTATGTCTGGCTCCAGATTTGTGCTTCATGATGATGATAATGATTTAATAATTTAGTTAGCTTTGTTAATCTTTACACTTTTTCAGGAATCTTGATACGGGGTTGTAATAACCCTCGCGGCAATAAGCCGTTCGATCAGTTGGGGCTTAGTTTAGTCCCTTCAGCTACTTATAAAGTAGTGAGTAGACGAGAAACTTCAGTTCACATTACGCCATCCGTCTACACAAATACTAGTTCGAAACGCGAAGAGTCCAACGGATACGCATAGCTGATGAGAGGCAAAAACCTCGAAACCGGTCCTGTGCTTCCGGTGAGATTTTAGCGTTTCGGAATGGTATTCTACTTCGAACTATCCTGGGGTTGTAATAACCCTCGCGGCAATACGCCGATCGATCAGTTGGGGCTTGGTTTAGTCCCTTCAGCTACTTATAAAGTAGCGAGTAGACGAGAACTTCAATTCGCATTGCACCATCCGTCTACACAAATACTAGTTCGAAACGCGAAGAGTCCGGTGGATACGCATTGCTGATGAGAGGCAAAAACCTCGAAACGGGTCCTGTGCTTCCGGTGAGATTTTAGCGTTTCGGAATGGTATTCTACTTCGAACTTAGTTGGTAGATATTAAGGGCCGAATCCGTGCGTTGCACATTTTGCGTAGTAACACATTCGTGTCCATTGCATAGATAGAATTGCATTTGATGCTATAATGCTAATTGCGTTTTTAGAATCAAATATTTACGATTCTTACGAGACATGCATTTTGCCGTAATTTTTCGATCATGCTGCTTATCTTTTTTCCAAATTCCGAATCATATTAGTAAAAACAATGGCACACAGGTTGTAAACAGTGAATTTCTGTAGAATCAGAATGGTTCAACAAAGTTACCGCGATATATGTGAGGCCAATTTTAGTTGACTTAATTTCTAAAACACGAGACATGCCTTTAAATTACCAAGAGACTAGTACACGAAATAACTCAAGTAAAAGCGCTTAGGTGAAAAATGTTAAATACAGTCAATAAGACTGGAGATCGAAACTTGAGTTGTCCTGTACAGGTCAAGTCAGCTGTGGTGACGCTTAAAGTGAACCGGTTCAAGTACCGTAAATACCCGCGTATAGGACGCACTTTTTTCTTCACAAGTTGCCCTAAAAACCCAGGTGCGTCTTATCGATGGATACTTTTATTATAAAAATAATGCATTTATCATAATATCAAAAATTTAGTTCTTCGTCTTATTGATAGGTTATTTCTTCCAAAAAATCTCCTGCACCAGTTCATCGAGGCCTTAAAATCTGCAATGCTCTCCTCTTTCGCCAATCTTAGTGCCTGTAAACGAACGGTAATGGTGCTGACCCCCAGACTGTCTCGACGCGTATCTTGAATCCATTTAATGAGCGCCTTTTCCAGGTTAGGGTGGTGAGCCTTCGAGCCTCTGTTCGCCCTCTTCACCTTTCGCATTTCTTTAATGGTACTTTCGGCTTTTCTCCATTTTCTGATCACGCATTCAGTCGGACTATTGCCGCTCAGCTGCCCGGTTCCCGTGTTCTTTCGCGTACTTGATCACTTCCATTTTAAAGTTTGAAGTATAGCTCTGTCGTTTTGTCTTCGTCATGTTGAAGGGTAATAATGAACTGTATCTTTAAAAACACCGGTAATAGGTAGAATATTTATACTGTCGATGTGTAATATCATGAAAGTGTAATATCAACCAATCATGGAGTAGTATTTGACTCTCGTTGGAGCAGAAACTTTTCCTTAAAAAATGTCATCCAATCATTCGACATGACGCCCAAGAATGAGAAGTGCACTTTCCACGATAGTCTACATAGGCTAGACAGACATCTGCTGACTGACAGGATGAATGAGTCAGCAATCAGCACACACGACGATCATAGCGATTGTATGGAGTTCACCGTGATTGACTTAAGTTCACCGTTTCTATAAAAATTAATGGAAATTAAGGACTAAAATTAGGATGCGTCCTATACATAGGTACACAGTTTTTCCATCGTTTTTAGGGTCAAATATCCACTGCGTCCTATACATGGTATCGTCCTATACGCGGGTATTTACGGTAGATGGAAATTTTCTTTTGCTTCCCGCTTTAAGCCAACAGCGCAACCGATCTCTTACTCCCGAGGTAAACTAAGGACACTTGGTTGGAACACCAAACAAGCAACGGGCGTATTTGGGAAAGAAATTCGTTTGATCGACAACAATGATGGTCAAATATATGGAAATGAAAAACAAAGTTTGAAACAGAGAATGATTTATTGCCTCTTCAAAATGGTGACAATCTCAGCGTGAGAGAAGGTAGTTACTGTTTGATAAGATGATCGGATGATCGATTTCCACGCGGAATTAAAGCCAACAACAATCATTGTAATAAGAGGATGTTTGAGCACTTGGTGATGCTATACATCCCATGGAAGTTAAACTATGGATTTAGTAACTGCCCTCTAGTAGTGATCGTGCTTCGTTAGCTTGGTTTATGATATATCCGCAATGTTTGTAACACTTTCTTCAAACAGTTGCCATATTCTCTGGTTGGACCAACGTGATCGAATGTACGGAATTATGAAAGCTCTACTGTTTAATAACGAAGCCAAAACACCCCTTTTGTCTATCTTCTTCAAAAATCATGTAATATTTATGTTCTCCACCAATTTTAATGAAGAAGGCACTCCACAGTGCATGCGAATGAGTCGATATAGGACGTTCATAGAAATCAATTGCTCGTGCTAACCGACTCATGTGGCGTTGAAACGCCTACAGCTGCTGCGTTTTCATCAGTATCATGAGAAACATCTGATGCTTCGTTTTTGGGCACATTTCCTGGAAACTGAAATGCTATTTAAAGGATTAGTGGATACGCTAAAGACTAGCTAGACCCGTCTATGCGAATTGTTATGAAAAAAAACTAATTCCGGTCAAATATTTTTCTACAACTAGATCTTCTCGTCGATTCAGGCAGAAGAGTCGGATGAATCATGTGTAGCGATGATTAACCCAGCATTAAGAAACCATTTCGCTGCGCACTCTGGTATCACAATCAATTGCACGAGTTTCAATAAAGGGATATCTATTCAATATTACTAGTATTTCGTCGTGTACCCGAATATTACCTCTGCAACAAAATGCGAAAATGTTTCTACCATCATATCTAATCCTGGCAATTACGGGATCTCGCCTGTGATCCAGCTGCGCTTAATTGACGGCTATATGCCATGTATTGGATGTTCGGCACTTCAAAGATGTCAACGGAATCTTATTAGCCTTCCACCATTCTGACTAGCAGTTCCGCTGGGTCACATAGGACCATGCGTTCAGGTCAGAGCTGAAGTTAGTTATCGGAGTCATTATGAGACGGGTACCGTTAAAACATTTTTGGAAATATGAGCTTGTCCTTAAATCGCCTTGGCTATGACAACCTTGGACCTGTTGAGAAATAATCAATTATATTGTAACGGACTCCGAGTGTATCTCAGTTTTTGAACACACGTATAACTTCTGTGTCAACGCGAATATACTTATCAAAGCTTCGCGCAAAGCCTCAATTTTCAACATAGAAGAAACTAACTCCAATCAGCCTTTCTGGATTCACAGAATTAGGACATTGTAATTATTATATGGAGCTCACGGAAGTGATTTCTGAGAAGTGTGTTCAAGGTTGTGGTGCTATATGGTTGAAGAAACGTTGAAGTTGACAGCAGCAATCGTCCCGCGGCTTCATCCATTTGCAAATAGGTTCTTCAAAAGACATCTGAGGATGCACTATCCTATGACCACAAAGGACGCAAGTGCCTCGTCCGAAAAATTGCATGGACGAATAGAGATATCCAGCGTGCCAATACGGGACCTTAATGTGGTTTGACGTTTCCTGCAACTCGACGGACTAGGTGGTGCCTCCAGGGTAGCAACAGATTCAGTAATGAAAGGAAACCCGGTAGATGGAAGTCAGGCAAGTATGATGTTGTGCCACTGCTTCATAGGTAAGGCCGTCTAGCCAGTTTTTCTGTCCATGAATGGGCTACATGGCAGTATCCCAACTCATACTACGGCGAGAAATACAAACCCATTTCATGGCGCACCGGGATTGCGCACGTTAAATCGGGTTTCCCTATTGATAGAAGCAGGAGGAGTAAGCGAAAATAAGCTGTACCCTGCTCTTCAATCTTCTGACCAATTCACAGCAGCTTTAGAACGTTCTTCAACATACATTATCAAGCCAAATGAACCTAATCGATGCTCAACTTATTCCAAACCTCAAGCTCATTTTCCGAAACCGCGTGTTTCTGCGCAACGAAATCCCGAGAATGTACGAATCGTGCGACATTTAGGCCATTAAGATTTCCTATCCCATTCGTTACTTGCCGATGTTTGTTAGTATGCCGAGATCAAGATTATATAATGATGAATGATACGACTGCATCAGAACTTTCTAACGAATAATATTTATGGTCCAGTCGATTCCTTAGTTTCCTCTACAGGCCAAGTGTGTTTCGTCAAAGTCAGGATCTTGTATATAGAAATTTCAATCTGTATCTATGAACCGCATTAATGTACACAAAAGCAGTGCCTGCTGCTTGTTCTTGGTAGGGCAAATGACCAAATGCAGCACCGATTACAAGAGAGATTTATACGATGCGGGCAGTACGCATTGCAGGGGTTTATTCGGAATATAGGCTTGGTCGCCTAGGTGCTTCTCAGTCACAACTCTGTCGTACATTCAAACTGGATACTCAGTTCGCAGACAATGGGGAACGGTTCATGCACAGCACATACTAAACATTAGTATGAAAGGCGGCAGTGTAGAACTTTCCACCCCCTTAGTGACTATCAGTCATTAACACGCTGCAAGCGCTCGATGGATTGAAGACTCCCGGTCTTTCTGAAACAGCCGCGTAGTTTTTATTATTTGATCCTCCGGCCGAGATATGCACTATGATTTCTTACTTCTAATCATAGATTCGTGAACGGTAAGTAGGAATCCATCTCCGTGAAGGCTATATAGACCAACTTCGACCTCCGGCAATCTCTACAACTTGCTTATGTCACACTATTCATTCACAAAACTTGAACCTAAGGTGCGGATACATAAACCCATGGGGTCTGTGCAAACGTTTCGAAATATTTCACCGCTTTATAAGGCCTACAATTCCGCATATCTCATGTTATCATTGTATGACGGTTAAGCATTCGGTATTTGCGATTTCTAGGATAAATCCTCATTTGCAAATTGAAATTTATCGTTTATGTGGGGACTAATCTAAGTCCCACGGTCGGTGCAATGTAGCACCGGTAACTGTTTGGAATATTTTTGCAACATTCAAATATGAGCATGATGGTAGTTTTTATTTAAAGTCAGATTTTTATTAATAAGTAGTATATGACATTCGAAAATGAGGATTTATCCTCGAAATCGTAAATAAATGGGTTTAGCACAAAGTCAGAACGTCGTTCGAATGTCAGGTCACGGATACACATACCTGATGAGCGGCAAAACGCGAAACCGGTCGTGTGCTTCCGTCCTGCTTTTCGAACTTCATATAATACTGATTAATAAAAAATGTGATTTTAAATAAAAACTACCATTCGGTATTTTTTCGAACTGGATGAATGATTGATGTAATGCTCATCCTAATAGTGATGGTGAATCCCTAGAAGAAAGCCACGTATTGACAGTCTGCACAAGCGAACTTTCTGGTTTTAAAAGTTATCTTCTTTTCGGTTCATTAAAAGCCATTGTCTAGTAACTTAGTGTAAAATAATTTCTCACAAAAGTACCATGTTGCGACAATGGTGTCTAATTTCAGATTCTGTGTTCAATGTTAACGCTATAATTGAGGAATGCTAAACAGACATGACAACACCCAACATTTTGTAGGCGAAGCTTATCGAATCTGCTTGAAGAAAAAGAACAAAGCTTTATTTGGAAATGTTCAAACTTTCAGATTTAAGCCATTTTTCATAAAAATACAACGAATTTCATACAAATTACATATAAAAAGCAAAAAATATTTACAGAAAATATACACATGATAACAGCGAGATAAATGAGACCATAATTGTTTCAATAAGCAGTTTCTTTTGGCAAAGGAATCGAGAAACAAATGGGATAAATGGCCTCCGACATTCTAAACGATACTAAAATGTGTTTTGATCGAGTCTTCAAAGAAGATTGACTTTTAAGATCATCATGCAGCGGAAGTTATTATTATTATTGACATTTGCGTTTACAAAGTACCTGTCTGTTCCCTAATACTCTGAAACGTTAAGCCTCCGCTTTCAGATTACGAGAAGCGATTCACTGCAGCCATTAGTTGGAAGTGCCTTGAGGTAATCTTGAACGCTTGATCGAGACACTAACGCTGCTATATTACGGTTATCTTTTGAACTTTTGGTGTACTTCATAAGTCAAAGTCAGCGTTAAACTTGTCAGCCTGAACCTGTAATTGATAAAAGTGTCGATGTTTGTGTAATAAAATATCGTGCCATGGGATTGCATGCATGTATGTATGAAATCAGGTTGCATGGGCTTAGAAAGATATGAGAAATGAAAATAGAAATTGCATTGAGACTCGCATGCAGCTCACTGCCGGTGGCAAATCAATTTAGCACAGCTAGCTGCTCAGGGATCCAGCCGTTTCAACAATAACCATGACCGGAATGTATATTTTTGCGACGATAGTAATATTCTAACCTCAACTATATACAGGGAGATATGAAAGGCTAAACTCAATGCAGCCACATAAAATGATGCAGGTGTAGGAGCGTGGAGTTTGTGCTAAACACACCAGAGCACTTTTCTGGCATCTGGTATTTACCGCTTCAATAGATTTAGTATGAAGCTTGTTTACATAAAACTAACGGCAAGAAATAATGACAGATCACATTAGCACCTTTGAAGATCGAGGTAGTGCTGCGGTTCGATTGTGAAAATATTGTTACGCCGGAATCTGGATGCAATCCTTATGTATTGTATATGTATACCCACGTCATCACGAACAGCATTGCGGCGATAACAAGCACCAAACTGCCATACAACCATCACAAGATAAGTTTCTAAATAGCCCGGGAAGGACAGAACTTGAAAATACGCGGAATCTATCGAATAGTAGGCACAAACAAATTGGGATAATGTCCATACATACATGGAATCAAGCACACATTCTTTCAAGTTTTGTAAACGAATAGAACTACATCAGCACAATACCCGTGGACCCAACAATAATAAAAACAGACACCTAAATATCCAAGTTGAGTGCTGATTGCTACTATATGAATCGATTTTTTTAATGCTAAACTGGCACGCCCCCCGTCATTTATATTGCATTTCAATTTTCATCGAATGTGATACGGATAAATTGCTCACATGAATAGAAGAACTCGGGCAAAAAACATGTTTACATCCGTTAGGACCAATCGTTCGCGCTCGAATAATGCATAAAAATCACGTCTTGAGTAAAGGGAAATTCCTCATCGTTTGTGCCCCGAGGAATTCTTCCCTACACACTCATTTGACACAAATTGCCACGAATTACAAGTCTATTATCCCTTAATTTACTTCTGTAGTTTGGTCGATTTTTCCAGTTTAAACATATTCCTCAGGTTATATTTCAGATCTAGAGCTAGACAAAGTAATACGCGACGTGGGCTGAAGTTCCATCTACTTATGTAGGCACAAAACTCATACAATGGGTAATCAATTAAAAGTTTATTTACACACTCAACATGATTATTTCATGGGTACTGGGTTCCGATTACTGTTTCTCTGCTTCATTTGAAAGTCGCTCTTCCTCTACACAAGCGTCAATTTGCGCTATCTTCTCCCGAAAGTATGACGCATACCACTTCAAATGTTCTCGTTTTTGTTCCACGCTAATATGAGGATTGTTAGCCAAACCACTGCACACAAGTTCCATGTACATCGAGAGTGGTCGAGACCGATTAAGTTCCTTGTCCACATGCGCGTCCAGAAAAACATGCTCGTGAAAAGGAACGTCGCATTCCGGAGAATCTGGAAATGAAGGAGGGAAAGAGGAATAAAAATAGGGATTCCAATTATTTCATTGATATACTAGGACGCAAAGTCAAAATATCAATTGCAAAAGTAGATTTGAAAAACATTTGAGGCTGATATTCCGGAATTTGGGAGCACACAACACCGTCTTGTTGAGTATCATTATTCAATTTTTTCCACGATCGATGTGCCATGTTCAATTTTGCAGTCTTTCTGTACTGCGCAACTGTATCCGGTCACTTAATCTCCAGACATTTAACCCCCAGTTTGATAACTTCTGAAGAATGCAGAATATGTTTAAATGAATTTATTTAACAGGAGAGATATGCAATTGATTTTAAGAACGTCAATTTTTCCGTAGTTGAGTATCGCTGAATTGCTCGAGATGTCCTGGCGCATATCTCAGCACGCATCTTCTTCTGTTTGATATGAACCCCAGCACTTGCTTGGAGAACTGAGGCCGTATGCCGTCGGCAATCCTTTCACTAACCGTTAAGAAATGTCCACATGGTGGGATGTTAGCAAGAAAAGAGCGAGTGTAATGCATGATACCAGCCTTATACAGCATTATTCGTTCGGATGCCGGACCACCGACTTCCGAAACGGATTCTTTTTGCGACGCCACATCCTGATTTGCGTAAATCTCGGGGTGGCCAAACCGTCACATGGCATAGGCAGTTAATGATTGTCTCTGTTACTCAAAGGGAGAGTCTATAAAGCTACAGTTCGGGCTGTGTTACTGTATGGGTGCGAAACCTGGACCCTACGTAAAGAACACTTTCAGCGTCTCCAAATATTTGAAAACCGATGTCTCCGCAACATTCTAGGGGTTAGCTGTTACAATCGCATAGGCACCGATGCTCTCCGAACTAAGTTGTTCGGTAGTAATGTTGATATAGAGAAGCAAATCAACCTGCATAGGTTACGCTGGTTGGGTCACGTTTTACGGATGCCGGACCATCAACTTCCGAAACAGATCCTTTTTGCCACGCCACATCCCGATTGGGGTAAATCTCGGGGAGGCCAACCCGTCACATGGCATAGGCAGTTAAAAACCTCTTAGTACCTTTCCAAAGTAGGCGCAGCGCGTCTTCCAGGCTGGTGTACCCGCGATCTAGCTATCGCAAATGGCTAGTTACGCTTCAGGATATGTCCGAAACCGTGTTCAATGGCGGTCTTGCAATAAGATTTTCTTGGAGTGTTTGCTTAACCTTGTATGTTATTAAGCGGAGTGACGAGAAAAGCTTGTTATCATGCATGACAGTGAAAGCCGCAAGGAAGCTGCCATGCTGATGTCGCTCTACTCGTTCACGAAACTTGTTTGAATGCATGTTCCATTCGAGGTGTAGGCACCTCTTCCCAGTTTGTATGTGCTTACTCTTCTATAGAAGCCGTAACTATTTAAGTCCCACCCTTCCCCATCTTTTAGGATTTTACTTTTTCATGGTTGTATGGCAGTTAAGCATTCGGTACGTGCTACCGATGTAATGCTGTCTTTGATGATGATGATGATGTTCGGACAACACCACTATTTGCGTCTTCATACTTATTCTAAGTTTCAGGTGGAAATATAGCTGCTGCAAAGTTTTCTCATCTACCTGTAATTCGTCGACGTCGAACAAAGGTATGTTCAAAATAAGATAACAGTTCATTCGGCTAAAATCTCAAGTGGGTCGACTACATCATTCAACGGCACAATCACGAGGCGTGAGTCATTGTCTGCCTCATAATCTGCTTTCATCAATTCGTTGCCTGGCATGACATCTCGAGCAATTCAGCGATACTCAACTACGGAAAGATTGACGTTCTTAAAATCAATTGCATATCTCTCCTGCATTCTTCAGAAGTTATCAAACTGGGAAGAAAGTGACTTGGGGGTAAAAGGTCTGGGGATTAAGTGTCAGTAAACCCAACTAACACCCTGTTCAATCGATTTACCCACTTGTATTGATTTGCATGCAGAAACACGCTGGAGTCTAATTACCATTTTGTTTCCTATATCTGTCTAGACCTGGGCAACATGACAGTAGACCGTGCCGTCTATGACTGTGCGATACTTTGCCTTGATCAGGCTTACGATTTCACACATACATACGAGGCCAGAGAGAAAGGATCCTAGTAAATAGCATCTAGGTGAACCAGAAAGCTCAGCAATAGAGTAGAATATTCGTAGCTCAGGATGTGGATGGTGTTCAACTTGTGTTCGTCGAGCTTGCGTTGATGTTCTTGGACGTTTCGTCATCAGGCTAGAGACATCATCAGCAAAACTTCTTTCGAAGCGTCTTATAATTGGAATTCGTTGGTTATTATACCGCTTGTCTGTCCGTTCACGGTCACTCCCGCGGATTGGTCGAGTTCATGTTATGCCTTCTCCGTGAGCGGTTTCTCATTGGTCCATATGTTGCAGCCAGTTGGAGATGCTGGTTGATTGAATTTGTTGTTGAGTGCCACGCCTCCAGGAATTCTCGCGCCGGTCGGTCGTTTCCTCTGGCTAATATTCTTGTGCGGTCCCAGTCGAACTGATGTCCAAATTGATCAATATGTATTGAAATCAGTGAATAACGGTCATGTCTGCGTACGGCCAACTGGTGTTCATGTAGTCTTGTGCTGAGTTTGCGACCTGTTTGTCCGATGTAGTTCTTTTCGCAGTCTCTGCATGAAATCTTTTAGACGATATTCGACTGTTCTTCTTTTGCCACTTTGTCTTTCGTGTTGTTGAAGTGGTTGCGAAGTGTTGATGCTGGTTTATGCGCAATGTCGATTCCAAGTGGCCGGAGTACCCGAGCTGCGATTTCGGAGGTATGTTGGATATAGGGCAGAGTGCGTCTGCTTCTGTTTTCTTCTGAGTTTCTTTGTTGGGGGCGGTTGCGTAGATTGAAGCTTCTTGGATATCCATTTGTCTGGAAGACTTTGAACAGATATTCTTCTTCTTTTCTTCTCAGTTCATCTGTACTGCAGTGGGTTGCCGCTCTTTTGAATAGGGTCCTGACGCAACTGCGTTTGCGAGTGTTCGGGTGCTTGCTGTGAAAGTTCAGTATTTGATCCGTGTGTGTGGTTTTCCGGTAGACGCAGGTCTCTAACGTTCCTTCGCTTGTCTGCTTCACTTGAACATCCAGGAATGGTAAACAGCCGTCAACTTCAGTTTCCTTTGTAAATTGGATTCTAGTAAATACACAATTGAGCAGTCGATGTGATTCCTCCAGTTCTGTTCTTTTCATAATCACGAAGGTGTCGTCCACGTAGCGGATCCATAATTTTGGTCGGATTATTGTCAGGGCAATTCGTTCCAAACGCTGCATAACTGCCTCAGCAACTAAGCTGGAAATCGGTGATCCCATTGGCCTTCCTCGGATTTGTTCATATATCTCTCCATTGAACTTGAAGTGCGTTTGAAGACAGCTCGATCAGTTCCATTAAACTTTCGTGTGTCAATCGATTTCCATTCTGTTCCGTTCCTTTTCCATTGAGTAAACATGATATAGTTTGCTTGGCGAGTGTTCTGTCGATTGACGTAAATAGTGCCGTTACGTCGAAGGAAACCATTAGTTCGTCCTGTTCGATCTTCACGTTCTTCAATTTCCGTAAAAATTGTTCGGCGAACCAGAAAGCTGTTATATAAAATCAGGTGATTACATTTAAACGAAACCAGCGATAGATCCATGATAAGCTACGTTCGCAAACAATTGCTTTTTTGGTGGGAACGTAAATTGCAACGGATGTATATGAGAATTGATATACCAGTATTTATAACCCCAGCATACACAAAAAACATTCAGGTTTGCACACATTTGCTTAATGAACTATTCCATATCCCACAGGGCTTTCGTTCAAATATTTCACGCGTAGCTCTATAAGGAAACGAAGGTCCGGTTATGAAATGAAGCAGGAGGTCAATAGCCCGCATCGCGTTCAGACAATAACGAATACTTCGCTTTGGGATTTAAAGCGAAGCGAATATTCGCTTTGATACTATTCGCCATTGCGAAGGGCAGTTAGGGCACTTCGAAAATTCGCTTCGCACTTCGCTTCGCTCCAAAAAAGTGACATTCGTTATTGTCTGATACATACACACATACATACCAGACAATAACGAATACTTCGCTTTGGGATTTAAAGCGAAGCGAAGTTGCGAAGCGAATATTCGCTTCGCTTCGCCATTGCGAAGTGTACTTCGGATATTCGCCATTGTGAAGGGCAGTTAGGGCACTTCGAAAATTCGTTTCGCACTTCGCTTCGCTCCAAAAAGTGACATTCGTTATTGTCTGATCGCGTTACAAAATGTAACTCGTTTCGCGTCATATCAAGAGGGCATTGACAATATTATTGAAAATAGCTGGCTGGCCTGCCGAAATACCTCCACGTTGGTGCCAGCTGGGTGGGCTCGGTTCTCCGAGCTCAGCGAAAGGTTCGGCGGTGGTGTCTGAGGGTGTGGTGGGTTTTCGCCTGGCAAGCGTTCTCCCTATAAAAAGCCACAAAAATCCAATGATGACACCACGACGCGGCGGATGTGACTCGCCGCTTCAAAAGTCACTGCCCCTTGTCCTTTTTAAGGACATTGTATGGTGCACAGGCAAAACTGATGTCACCAACCTATCAACGGGGTTATCGGGCTCCGAACTGGAAATTCCCAGAAAAGGGCGTATGAACCGCTTCGTCGGTCACCGGCCACCGATAGGTGCGAACCTCTCTCGCTCCACTGCCTTGTGGGTAAAGCCATCGCGCTAAAGGCTCGGGGTGGGACCCCCTAAACGAAATCTCCCCTACTTCGGTGTAGGCAACCGGGTAGTATCATGCCTACGTTCAACTATGACGATGATGACAACGCCGCATGCTATCACTACGAATCCTACTCTCGAAAGCTTTTCTCCAGAACCCACTTCGCAAGCACACATCATCCCCTCCCCCTCTCTCCCTGATGCACTTCGGACCATCAATGCTGGACGCATCCCGTCGCAGCCAACTGTCCTTAGACAGGTGTCGATACCCAACGCTCTCCTCCGACCGCGCGCCCCTATTAGGCTTGCATCGTTCAATGTCCGCACCCTGCAACAACCAGAACAACAGCTTGGACTAGCCCGCTCACTAGAGACACTAGGTATCGACATATGTTGCCTATCGGAAACCCGTCTTCGCGACACGGATTCGGTATTGCAACTGAGTTCTCCTATGCCTCGTGGGAGTAGGTTCTACTTACGTGTGTCCAGTGATCCCGTTGCTTCCTCAGCCGGCCTAGCAGGTGTTGGGATTATTCTAAGCCAGAAAGCGGAAACCTCCCTCATAGATTGGATACCCGTTAATAGCAGACTGTGCGCAGCGAGATTTCAGGGTTACAGCAGAGTAAACAAGCATAGCGACGAGAGACGTAACTTATTCGTGATCTCGGCTTACGCACCCACGAACTGTGGGGCAGATGAGGTGAAGGACGAATTCTACGAAGAACTTCGTTCTCTGTTAACGAAAGCACGCAGAGGCGATATAGTAGTGCTTGCCGGCGATCTCAATGCCCGAGTTGGATGTATAGCGCACTCCGAGCGCTTCCTTGGAGGGAAGTATGGAATGTCAGATGACCGTACAGACAATGGAGAGAGATTGTTGTCCTTCTGTGACGACCACCGCCTCTTTCTCGTCTCCACAAATTTTAGACATTCCAAGCGCCAACTAGCTACCTGGCGATCCCCATCACAACGTACTTGGGCGCAGCTTGACCACATCGCGATAAGCTACAGGTGGCGAGGTAGTGTCAAAAACTGCAGATCATACTGGAGCACCAGTGTAGATTCTGACCACGCTTTAGTTTGCGCAACAATCAACCTTCAATTCGGAGGCAAACCCAAACAAAAGCGTCCCAAACTAGACACAAACGCTTTATCGCTGCCTGAGACAAAAGCCAGATTTAGGGATACCCTATCGGTTTCCCTTTCCAAAGATCGGCCGGTCGAGCTGGATCGTCATTGGCACTACTTTAAGCAAGCACTCTATGACTCTGCTACGAAATGCTGCAAAGTCACTCGTCAACAGTCACACCGCTGGGTCTCTGCTGAGTCCTTCATGCTACTCGAACAGCGCCGTGCCATACCGAGTGGTTTAGAGTATGAGGACGATCGGAAGTGTCTTAGACTCCTAATCAAAGATAGTTTGAGACGTGACCGTGAGTCTTGGTGGAAAGAACGCGCCTCGGAGATGGAAAGAGCGTCAGCCATGAACAACATGAGGAGACTTTACCAATTGATTCGTGTCTGTGGCCCTAAGCCGCAAGGTCTGAGTGAAACCATCCTCGAGATGATGGCTCGCGCACAACGAGCCTTCACAGACGTTTAGAAAGATGGAGAGAATATTTCTCTCAGCAGTTTAATCAGCACCGTCCCTCAGACACCGCCGACATCCCTCAATCCACTTTGCAGTGGTCCGTCTCGCTAGCCCCGCCCAGTGTCGAAGAAATACGAAGAGAGATCCAACTACTAAAGCGACACAAGGCGCCGGGCCCCGACGAGCTCCACCCGGTATTCTTCAAGGAAGGAGGCGAGGCAGTCGTAGCAGAACTGCGCGAGCTGTTCTCAAAGGTTTGGGTGGATGAGAGGGTACCTGCCTCCTGGGGTGAATCGCTAGTAATACCAGTCCATAAAAAAGGAGCGCGGAACGAATGCTGCAACTATCGCGGAATTTCGCTTATTCCAGTGGTAGCTAAGATACTGGTCGCCATCCTCCTTCGCAGACTTACCCCGATTCGTGAGGGCACTTCTCGCGAAGAGCAAGCTGGCTTCCGACCAGGGCGCGGATGTGTAGACCAGATCTTCGTTCTGCGACAGTTGCTAGAACACCGTCACCTGTATCAGCGACCTACCATTGTGGTGTTTCTGGATATCAGAGCCGCCTTTGACTCGGTTGACAGATCCGCCCTATGGAACTGCTTACTTCGCAATGGAATCCCATCGAAGTACGTCGCTATTCTAAAGGACCTATACGCACACTCGATAGGGAGGGTAAGGGCGTACGACAGCCTGTCAATGCCATTCAGCACCACAACGGGTGTAAGACAAGGTTGTCCAATCTCCCCGTTCTTGTTCAATTTCGCCATCGAGGACGTCCTCCGGAGTGCTCTCAGCAGTTTCTCCACGGGTGGCGTTGAGCTCCTTCCAGGTGAGCGGATTATGGACCTGGACTATGCTGATGATATTGCCTTATTGGGCGAAGACCCAACATTTATCCAACAAGCTTTGGATATGATGGCAATGGAGGCATCTAAGTACGGGCTGTTCTTCTCGCCAAGCAAGAGTAAAGTGCTCCTTCAGGACTGGTCTGGTGAACTGCCAAATTTTGCTATAAATGATCTGATTCTCGATCATGTTGAGCAGTTCAAATACCTAGGAAGTCTGGTGGTTGCTGGGGGTCGGATAGAGAAGGAAATCACGTCCAGAATTGCTAAAGCCAGAATGGCATTCGCTAAACTTAAGTGCCTCTGGAAGAGACGTGATTTAAGCTTGGGAATCAAAGGACGGATATATTCCACCTCGGTAAGGACAGTATTGCTATACGGGAGTGAATGTTGGACAGTTCGCTCAGAAGATGTTAGGAGGCTTGAGGTTTTCGACCAACGTTGTTTGCGTAGGATTGCTCACGTACGGTGGCAACACCACGTTTGCAATTCTGAGGTCAGGCGCCGCGTCTTAGGAAGCAACGGCACTAGCCTTCAGACAGCCATTAACCGACGTCGCCTCCGCTGGTTGGGGCACGTCCTGCGCATGAAACCCGAACGGTTACCACGCCGAGCGCTTTATGCGTCAGCTGGTGCAGACTGGAAAAAAGTGGCTGGCGGTCAGCCACTAACATGGAAGAGTGGCTTGAAAAGGCTCACTTCTGGTCTAGCTAGGGTTGGGCGAGCGCGCTTGCCTGGATGGGGTGCAAGAGAAGGGGAGAGTGTATGGCTCGACACATTGGCAACGATGGCAATGAACCGACATCAATGGAAAGAGTGCATCATCTCTATTACTCCCTGACACTCTCTGCTGTTCAAAAACTTTATCAAAAATTCAAAAAAAATTCAAAAAAATGATGTGTGTAAATGGACAAAAAAAATTACCCACTGTTCCCCTCTCACTGTTTATTTTCTCTCTGTTTCTACCCGAATTGTACCCCCTTTATCGCTTTGTACATCTCATTGTTTATGTTGAACGGCACCATATCTGTATCAGATTGTGCAAATATATATATATATATATACTTAAAACATGTCCCAACCTTCGCAAGCGAGCAAGCATCAGCCTTTCTCTCAGTCCGTGGCTACCTGGTCCTAACACCCGCTTGCAGACATCTATATTTGTAACACGATGCTGCCACCGAATGCGAGCAATCCTACGCAGACAACGGGTATCATAATCAGAAAGCGATAGTCTCACTCACTCCTTTTTTCATAGGCCTCGTCGATCGAAGAAGTTAGAGGAGCTTTTGCACGCTACCCGCATTATTTGTTTTTCCATTTGTTCGACCTTATTTAGCCACTGTATGGTATGGTATGAAAGCACAAGCCTGATCCAGGCAAAGTGCCGCACAGTCAGAGACTGCACGTGGGCTACGATACTGTCAGGTTGCCCAGGCCTAGACAGATATGAAGCGGGAAATAGAAATGGTAGTGAGACTCCAGCGTGTTTCAGCGTGCAGCTCACTACAATTGGCCAATCAGTTTAGCACGGTGTTAGCCGCACAGTACATAAGTGCTGCACGATTGCACTACGTTTCTTTGTCTAGTCTTAAGCTCCGTTAATGTTCGTTCCTTACGCGTCTACGCACTGTGTTGTGTCTAGGACCATGAGGTATTTGGCGTCGCTGATGAAGAATTTCTATAGAGCTCTGTTAAATCTAGTCTGACTTTTTTTGTGTAGTCTCACAGGCTGATATTGCGGCGGCTCGCATAATCCCTGCTATTTTGTTCCACCTTTCATCGGCAGTTGCACACAGAGCAACTGGGAGAATTTTTGACCGCAATGAGTTTCCCATTCGAAGGATTCTCACCCGAAAACTTTAACGAAAACCTACACCACACAAGAGCATGATCTGAGTCTATGCAGGTATTCCAAAAGGAACGGCAGTCCTCAATGCAACCTCTCCAGCGAGTACTTATGGCGATATGGTCGATTTGGGCCGAAGGATGGCTTCCATCCGGCGAGCGCCATGTGGCACATTGACATCTTTTATGGCGAAAGGAGGTGCTGCTAATGAATAATCGATATTGTGCACAGAATTGTATACACCGTTCACCGTTATCTGTGCGCTGGCCTTCGAGACCAAACATGCCACCTAATTGTGATTCAGATGCATCTAAGCGACCCAGTCTGGCATTCATATCTCCCGCTAAGACAACGATATCTGAGCTTTTTGCACGTCGCAAAAGAGCATAAAGATCGTCGTAGAAGGCGTTCTTCTCGTCGTCGGAATTGGTGTTAGTCGGAGCGTAAGTTGCTACAATAAACAAGCATCTCTGATTAGAAGATTTTGAGTTTGGTCTAATATTAGTGGCTAGTCTAACTGCGCACATCCTGCTATTCCAAGGAATCCAATCGATTAGACAGGATTCGGCACGCGAATTCAGCACTATACCAACACCCGCCTGTCCTGAAATGGCAGCTACAGAATCACCAGAGCAGCGCAAAAAGTAACGAGTTGAAAGGTTTGGGGCAGTAAGTTCAGTAATTATAGACGGATCATATAAGCGCGTTTCCGATAAACAGCAAACATCAATAGATAGACTATCTAAGGTAAGAGCCAATGCAGCTTGCTGGCCTATTTGTCTGAGAGTTCTGACATTCATGGCTCCGATATGAGCAGAGGTCCGTGGTTTCAGAAAGTGATCTGTAAATTCGCGAACAGAAAATGTTCCAACATGTTCGGCGCGGTCTTTTCTAAAGCTGGGATTGACAGACGGAGTGTTGTTAGTAGTAAGTGGGGGAGGGGAAGAGTCAGGAACCATTTGAAGCGTAGGGCCAGCAGTAGCTTGTTTTCGCTTACCCGCCCGGCTGTATGCAGCGGGTAAGGCGACCCTGTTTACCGTGCGCGACGGTCGATGGACTATGGAGTTGGGTTTCGTAGTAATAGTTATGGTCATGGTTGTATGCGGGCTGAGATACTGACAGGTCGCCCATGCCTAGACAGGAGAACAATTAGGGTTCTCGACCAAAGCCTTTGGCTAAAAAGCCTGACCCACAAGGCAGCGGGTTAGGTTGAGACCGTGTTCGTCTGACCTCTATCTATTGACCTTCCTGGTATGAGTGACTGAAGCACCACCCATCATAGCTCAATGGGTCATAGAGGTACACAAACCATCGCACCACGTTAAGTTCCAGTCTCAGCGCGATGGGCGTTTGAACCGTGGACATGGTTTGTATTTATATGGCAATAACATAGTGAACGTTTGAGGGTACACCATAATTGTGGGAAAGTGCATAATGGGAACGACGGAAGTTGGTTCTCACGGGCGAGTCAGACAATTTGAATTTAGTGAACATGGTGTTTGTTGTCAAGGTACCTAACAGCAATTTCTCTCAGTTGCGAACTTTGGTCTATCAGGTAATCCGGCTTGTTTTATTCGTTAGGAGGGTGCCCTTCTAACAGATATCTAACAAATTATTCAACTTCGATCCAGTTTTCAATGAGCACACATCATATGTGACAGCAGTTTACTGCCTCACTGCATTCAAATTTTTATTACGTCCCATCGCAATAGTATTGCAGGATCAAGTATAAGTATTTTAACGGCAGATTCGTGATGCTGCTTGATGATGTCGCTTTCACTTCTACAGACATCATAATCACATTGTCATACTTGATTTGCTTTTGACAGTTGTCCATTCAGTTGTCGTTTGCATAATATCGTGCCATTTAGGCAAGCAATCATTTGATGAAGCTACGAATAGATGTTCACATTGGTCCGGCTTCGGCCTTTCAATATATTGAAAGCTAAACAATTCTATTATAATATGACAGTCAGTGAATTTTCTACCGAAGGCGTGTCATTTACTCCGAAGCTTCAGAAAGATGATCCCAGGCTTTGGTAATTTTGATACTCACGCTTTATGACAATCAGTGATGCGATTGCTCATGCCAGGCTACAGAAGAACAGCTTAGACAAACCCAAAACAGTCATATTGGAGGGTGAACGACTGATATCCGACGCTATCCGTAGTGGAGGTCGTTTACGGTTCTTATATTCGGCATCAAAACTGCTTCTAAATTCAATGGACCTATCGTTATACAAAGACAATGTGTTTTACGTTCCGTTGCGCATTTTAAAACAGTTCTCTCTTTTGAAAACTTGCCCAGGAATAATAGGTAAGTTTTTTGATAATTCAGATTGATTTTTCAGCCATTTTCGATGTCCCACATATTCAGCGAAACCAGAGTCCATGCCAGCACGCGTTTTGGCGCCCACTACCGGTCGTTTTAATCCTGGATAACATCCGTGATCCAGGTAATATGGGTGCATTAATTCGGACTGCAGCTGGTTTCGGTCTTTCAGCCGTCGTAGCATCCAAAGGTTCGTTTCTATTCATTCAATGGAATGAACAACTAAGCTCCAAAATAAGTCTACAATTTGTCGCATTTTTGGCTCTTTTTCGCCTATATAGCTCATTAATATTCATCATCGGTAGTGAGCTGCATGCTGAAACACACTGGAGTCTGACTACCATTTCTATATCTATTCTCCCCTCATATCTGTCTAGGCCTAGGCAACCTGACAGTAGCTTAGCCTACGCGCAGTCTCTGGCTATGCGGCACTTTGCCTGGATTAGGCTTGTGCTTTCATACCATACCATATAATATTCATCAGTGCGTCTTTCTTTGTTTCCAGTGCATTTTGTACATAACGTTCAAAACACCTTCGTTAATCATCACCTCGTTAACACCTTTCCAATTCTGCAGGTTGTGTCGACGTTTGGAACGAAAAAGTGCTACGTGCTGGAATGTCAGCACATTTTCGCGTGCCCATTTATTCCGGACTAGAATGGAATCAAATAGAACAGTTTTTACGAGATCAAAAGAAATCTCCGGATATCTCTTATTCATCTCCGATCAAAGTCTACGTTGCTGATAGCTCGGAAAACAGTTGTCAAACTGGTTACGATGAACCATTAGAATCATCATACCACTTTGCTGTCTCCTACTTCGCTGACATGGACACTATGGCTCCGTCAATTCGATCGAGCGAATCTCCCGTGATAGCGCTTATCCTGGGTTCTGAGGCGCACGGTTTGTCCTCAAGTGCTTATCATTTGTGCCACAGAACGCATGGCTGCCGTATTTTCATTCCCTGTGATCCAGCCACTCGGAGCCTGAGTGTCATTGTTGCAGCTGCTACGATTCTGGGTGAAATGCAACGACAGTACCTGACCCGTTTATAGGCCCCTGAACGTAAATATACTATTTTTGCATGTCTGCCTTTTCTTCATATAGCATTTTCAAAAGTTCAAAACGACGGAATATATAAAGTGATGTGCTGCTCACGTCCTCCGAAATTACACTCCACATAAGATTAGGTTCAGTGAGCCTTGAAATTTCGGGGAATGTGAGCAACACATCACATTAGTCATCAATAAGCGCCTTAAGTGCTTGACCACGAGTCACTATGTGATTCTGTGTTTGAACATCGTGGTTCGTTGTACGAACCCTATGCAACAGTGGCATTCAAGTATACACTTGTTGACGGAATATATAGTTTTGTTTCCTATGCTTCGTTAAATATTTTATTGTATATTTCGAAGTATCTTGAAAAAATTTCTCTTCTATGCCGTTTCGGTAATCCTTTGATCTGATTGTAGCTGTTCTTTATCCCTTTATTTTTTCTAAGTTGATAAAGTTACTTTTTCAGCCTTTAGAAATGTCGTTTCCGGATATCGACAATACCATATCAGCTCTTACTCCCGTTTTCCAAGACACAACCACTAAATGCTGTTGTATTGAGTCAATTCGCTCATCAAAGGCCGCTTCATCTAGACCATCTCCTGGCTGTGAAGATCCAAATTGCCCATATCAATACTTGAAACGCGAATGTTTTACTTCAGAAATTTTTAAAATTCAAGTAAAAAATGTGAACCGGTACACTGGCTTCAAGGTTTGTTTGCCCGGTTTGTCTTCAGAATTTAATAACTGTGTGAAATTAGTGTTTGCTTAGTTTATTTTTTTCGTTCTAGCAATTCAAGAAACTGCTTGACGGCTTGAATGTGCAATACAGAAAGGTCAAACTATTACCAGATGTAACATTTATCACGTTCAAGTAAGTGCTCACAATGTCTGATCTCTCAGTTCTATCGAAAATCGCGATTCCGCTATTTCCACACTGAATGGTTATGTGTGGAAAGGGAAGACGTTAGAAGCAAAGGTTAGTCTCACGTGATACGCTGGATTAATCACAACCTAATTTCAGATTGCGGTCGGCAAGGCTGATCCGTTGTTAAAAAAGCGGCACTCAGATTGCCCTGACGAGGGTGCTGCGCTCGAAACGAAGCGCGTTTGCCATAATACAGACGACTCAGCTGCAAGCCTCAGTGAAGAGTAAGCGAACGCTTTGCTCAACATGTTTCTGCTCATCATTACGAAAAACGTTTAGCTGTTTATCGTAAACCCTGTTGGGTTTTGTATGGATTGTCCATAGTTACAGCTTTATTGTTTTGGTCTCTCTCGCTTGCAGGATTAACGAATCGGGAATTATTCAAATGTAGACTTTTATCTACGGCGATGTTAATTTTAGTGAAAGCAACCGTCATTTGATTAGTGCTGCAGTCATGTCGGATGTGCAATCGTGCTGTGCGGTTAACACCCTGTTAAATTGATTGGTCAGAGCTAGTGAGCTGCATGCTGAAACAGGCTGGAGTCTCACTACCATTTCCCGTTCTTTTTTCTTCCTCTTGTCTGTCTAGGCCTGGGCAACCTGACAGTACCTTAGCCAACCTGCAGTCTCTGACTGTGCGGCACTTTGCCTTGTTCAGTCTTGTGCTTTCATGCATACATACATGTTGGTTATTTAGGCATTGAGGATTCCTCACTGCTGAATACCTCAATTGGCTGCATGTCAACAGTAGTATGAAAAAACCGAATGTTTCCGTGGCTGATTTTTCATCCAAATATTGTGGACCATTTCTATGACCACATCATTTTTATTGTTTCGACACGTAATTGCAATGAGAACTACAGAAATAATCTAGCGTGATAGACGCACACGACTGATTAGCGATACACCACCCAATTAAGCAACTAGTTCAGTAGAATATGTTGTTTTCTTAATCATCATGCATAATTTGATCAAGGGATTCCTTCTTGGCCCACCACTTCGTACTCCAAACCATTTTGGTCCTTTAGAGTATGAACACACACTGTAACCGCGAGGTACTGGTTTCTTTCGAATCATTCCCGCCGGCCGTGCCTTGACGAATTGCTAATTATTATTTTCTCAAACATCTGTTCAAAGTATTTTGTGATTCGCTACTTTGAAGTATAATTGGTTCCCTATGTTTCTACTCGAAAGTATCCGTGATGTTGTCACACCGCTGTGGCGAATCACCAGTTACGAAGAACAATTGAAGGAGAAATATGATGCCGTTGGGAAAACACTCGTACAGATGCGAAAGGAATTGGTTGAATGCAACCCGGCTATCTCAGCAATCATTGCTAACCATGAGTGAGTAAATCATTGTCCTAGGTATGCATGCATGTATATATTTCTTCTTTATGCCCGGATGTGCCATCGTGTAGTACTTTCGTGTTGTGCAGCTAATACCGGGCTAAATTGATTTGTCATCGACAGTGAGCTACGTGCGGAAGCACGCTGGAGTTTTACTGTCATTTCCCCTTTATTATATCTGACTAGGCCTAGGAAATTTGACAGTATCTTAGCCCACGTGCACTCTACCACTGTGAGAAACTTTTCCCGGATCCTTGTTCGCCATTTCATACATCATACGTTTTCTCATTATTGCGTGTTGCTGCATATAAGGCCCACATTCAACCCATTTTATTTAAGCATAGAATTTGTTTCACGCGATTCGGTATTGCGTATATACTTTCGTTAGATTATCGTGCAAGTTACTATCCCAATATTCGTGTTGCTCTTTTGTCTAGTAATGCTGGAGCTGGATAATTGAATACAGTAATTTAGTTTATTACACCAGGATTACGAAAAATACGTATGAAATTGAAAATCGAAGCACAACCCGGGGACATTTGCACGTTAACTCTACTCGTGCAATTGATGGTGAATGCTGCACGCAAAAAACATGTGTATGTATATGAACTCACATCAGTGATCTATTTTGACTGTGGTGTTGTTAGTGGTTGGAAATGATGGCATTTCGGCGATTAACAAGAATCTTGGTGGAGTTTTCTCGCCAGACTTAGGTTACTTGCATAAATTTTCGATTGGAATTTTTGAGTTCCGGTTCCATTATCCTTTCATCTAACTTTTAGGATATTAACGACTAGTTTTTCACTGTATATTGAAGTTGAAGATGTTTATCGGTAAACTCTAGCTCTGCGCCGAACGGTGTGATCAGCAAATCGTGACGAAAATGGTTGCAAACACCTCTGTGAAAAGATCTGATGCCGTTGAATCTATATAATACGTATATCGCAAAACACTTGTTGGGATAGGTAGGTAAGAGATATCGCCTTTCTTGACTATTGATTCCATGAGTAAAAGCAAATGTTGAGGTGGCCAATGTCAATTGGTTTGTGCACGCTCACCCCGATTGCACAACGGTTTGGCATGCGTTCGTCTTTCAGATTCACACAAGCAAATGGTTTGGGAAAAACCTTTCTTCTGTCTCTTTAAATTTTTCATCTTCCTACATGCTACTCTTCTTCCGTATAAGTATTCCTTTTATGACTCTGGTGTATATGGTTTTCTTGCAGAGTCTTACTTTCGTATCCTCATCCGCTTGCATCAGTGAGTGTTGCTAACTGTAAGGCCACTATTGCTAGTGTTATTGGGAATTATTGCGATTGATTCAACCCATGTATTCACCAAGTTATAGATACTTCTCATGTTAATTCCAAGGTACATATGCTGTCAGACGACCTTATTGTTAGTACCTATCAACATTGTGTACGCCATTTCTCAAGTGTAGTGATTCAGAGTTAGTCGAATTTTATACACATTTCTTATTATTGTAGTATTGCACGAATAACGCTAGAGGAGCATATCATTTATAAGAATTCGTAGATTGCTCTGGTTCGATTATCCTTGAGTTACATTTGAGTTGTGTGTGTGATCCATGAAGGTATTCCGAATTAAGGTAATAGGTTACGCTAGTATATATTTTTTCTATGTTCCAGTGCTGATCAGTTTTCTGCGGAAGAATCTCGTATCTGTACGTTGTTAGACGTCGTCCCTTCCGTACGTTCTCTTTAATTGTGTGTGTATGTGAATTTGTTTCATTTGATTGGCGCAACGATGCCGTTTGTTTTATTGGATGTATTCTCATTCGCCTAATCACCGTTGAGAGTCGTATCATTATGCATGTGTGATGTGAATGAAAGCCAGCAATCAAACATGCGTGCGGTAGAAGATGCTGCTAGTTTCCCCGGTTTGAACAGCCATAGAAAATGATACTTGTTGTGATACTATGGGGTACGGCTCATTACCCATTACAATCAGTTTTCACACAATTTCGCCTACGTGGTACAGAATTACGGTACATGGCTAGAGGCAACTTATAGTAACAGCTGAACTCCTGTAATATCGTCTGGTGTGCTTGCGAAATGCCGAAACTAAGCGGAACACAGAATGAAACAACTTGTGGTACGAACCAACTAGGTGAACAGGAGATGTGTTTTTGTTTTATAATTTGTGAAAAGGGCACGAATGAAGCTTTCCAATGAGCTGTAGTTAGTGTTAACTTGGCGTTCTTACGGCTGTCACCACGATCGTAGACAAACAGGCATCGGCTTATATTTCATTCGTAACGCTTGGCGATAGGCAGTTTTATAACAAACGGTTGGTCGACTGTTGAATACTGGTGTGGCGTACTCAACGCGATTGATCATGTCATTTCGGGTTTTCGTTGGTTCTTCTCCACAGTTCATGTTCGACGTTATTCGGGCTATCTGATACGGCGAAATCATTGGTTCGCAAAGATCTGCAACTTGTTGGTAATGCTGCTGGTAACTTACATGTTTTGGACCAATAAAAAGTGAGCATCGGCTTTGCGAAAGCGTATCCTACTTGGTTACAAAAGAGCTTCTAAGTTCCATATGAGTCGTATCTAGTACTGATTCCTGGTCTTCTATCTTGCTCTTAGCATTTTACCAGTAAAACCTAAAGCACTTTTCCTAACACTGGGTTTAAACTCATTCACTCATCCGATTGACCAAAAGCTTTTCGAGAGTGACTAATATCCTTGTTTAATTTACTTTTCACAGCCTGTTCTAAACGGTTATCGGAACAAACTGGAGTTGTCCATAGGTTACGACTTAGAAGGAAATGGTAATATTGTTTATATTGTTTTATTTTGACTATTCTGATGATATTTCACATTAATATATTCTTCTCTATTGCGAATGTGATGATGATGATCAAATCACAAACCTGTCTAGGCCTGTGCAACCTGACAGTATTTCAGCTCACCTGTGGGGTAAGACTGAGCGGCACTTTGCCTGTACCCAGTCTAGTGATTTCATACCTATATCACAGTTTTACATCCGTGAGCAAGGCGACCGAAACGTCCAAACTCACAATGACCCTTTCAAGACTTGATTAAAGTACTTGACTGGATATCACTGTCGAAGCATCGATCTGCGAAAATACGACAGTCTTGCACAACTGTCTGTATTTTGTGCTAATAAGGTGTCCCGCCTCATATCCGCGTGGTTAGTTTCGCTTCAGGATATGTCTCGAAACCGTGTTCATCATCGTCATCAGAAACATTGTTACATCGGTAGAATCAACACTGATGTGAATTTAAGTAGTTAATTAGTTTTTCTCAACATTGCTCTACCTTTACCCCTTTAGTTATGCACTTGTGCACATGTGAACCTCAGTGCCAACCGACCTTGACCGAGTTCACTTGTATCAGGTTGATGTGAATATTAGGCAAATTGACCACTGATCCAGGTCTTGCATAGGGCTTTCTATAAGCTGCTTAGCAGTAGGCTCAATACAGGTCGTAAGTTGAATGCTACTTAGTCATGTTCCCTACCTTCACTATCACACTTGGTCTGACAATAATTCTGTGTCATAGTGAGCTGCATGCTGAAACACGGTGGAGTCTGACTGCCAGTTTATTTCTATTTCAACCAACCATCTTTCTGGGTAACCTGAAAGTGTTTTAGCCCACGTGCAGTCTCTGACTGTGCGGCACTTTGCCTGGATTAGGCTTGCGCTTTCATACCGTACCGTACCATTATGACTACACGATCAACCCCAGACATATTTCAATCAATTGATAATGACACATTGCTCCGTGGATGGAAGCATATAACCTACACATCCTCATGCGAACAAAACCAGACAAGCTTCGTCCACACGGGCTTGATAAAAAGAAATATTTTGTTGTCACGATGGATTCTTTGCATTGCCAATACACCTGATCGCAATTTTCAACCATTGTTTAACTGAAATGATTTGCATTAGCTGTTCTGTCCTTGCTGTGGATTTGTGTTTGTTGATATTTTATAGCCTACCATTTCCGCCATTTTGTTTCTTGTGCTATGTAAGAGAAATTATAAATTTTTCAAATATCTGTAAAGCTTGTAATTGCTAATACTCAAACGCTATGTACTACCGGTTTCGAGCCTTTTGTCATTGTCTGGCTGGGCGCGAAAATTAATTTCCGTGAGTCTTGAAACGGTGGTTTATCTCTGAACTCACGGATAAATAGGATTCGTGCAACCGAGCGCGATGTTCAAGTCAATGATCGCGGAGTGATCCTCAGCGGAGCAGTGAAACGTTTACAAGACTAATGCTCTTATATGCCGCACCTACATTCCATTGCTGGTTTATGGGTCTTAGCCCTCATAAGGCGGAGAAATCAAGATTTGAATCAGTTAGCCTAGAGTATCATTTTTAATCCTGTTGTCAAAGAAAAAAAGCCAGATTAAATGTAACGGCTTTTCAACAACAAAAACCAAATCGTTGACACTTCAAAATGTGTTAACGGTTTAATAATTGTGAATTGTTGTTGTTTGCCTCCGTCTGTCGATGTCCACCATGGATGTACATCACAATCGAATGAATATTCATGTTGTACAGCTTTTTGAATGACTAAACAGTCCGTTTCGGGAGGTACAATCTCTCCCACAGCGCTTGCAACGATGGTCAGAACTCTGTTGTAGGTCGTGTATGAATTACTTGTTACAAAATAATGTGCAGTTAAGGTACACATTGTCAGTGCGTTAGTGTAACCATCGGCTGATATGTCTATTGATTTTTATTCTATGTTGTCTGGGATTGTTATTGATTTAATCGAGTAAAAATTTCCCGTACCTGTTCGTTACACGTCGATTGCTTAATTTCGTCCAACTAACGTTTGATCGATTCCAGGGCCAGTCATTGGGTTTCGATATTCAAAATACAGAGACGGACGAATCGCTGTTGGTCCGTTTCGCGAGGTTTCGTTCATTTCGGAATCATCGCTCACGCTGTTGGAATATGCGCAACATTTCTTGGACTCGCTGAGGTCTGATCAGCAACTGGCCGTGCCCTTCGACCCAGTCACGCATCAAGGTTATTGGCGGCAATTGGTTGTGCGAGAAACTCGAACAGGCGATCGCCTCCTTCTGTTTGATTTGCACCCACAACAACTGACGCAGGTAATTGCTTTTCTCGTTAACTGGCAGGTGTTGAAGCATTAAGTCATGTTGCCTAATAGCCTATACACCCCCGCATGTTATTGGATCTTTTCTTACGCGTGTATTTATTATAGGAAGAACTTCAATCACTTTGTGCTCGTTTGCTAAACTGGTTCTTTCCTGTTGATCAACCGCAGAAGATTAATCTATCGAGCCTTTATCTTTCTACTCGGAAAACGTAAGTTTACATGCGTTCCGCTTCTTTTCCGTGTTAATGACACCGTTTATTGCACACTGATTGCCGGTATTAGTTCAAATAAATACATATGCAGATGAATCCATTATTTAACAGTTTGTGCGAACTACACCGCATGAAACACCCATCATTAGCTCCTTCCCAATCCAGAGCTATGCAGGATCGACGACAACAAAGTGAACAAGTCACACGTTTTTCGGTGTTCGCCGAGCTTGCATCGTATGTTACGAAGCTTTCGTCACCAAACTATACGACATCCGGAAGATGTCCGCCGGCTTTCTGCTTTTGACACCCGTTGCCTGCGTAAGATTGCTCGCATTCGGTGGCAGCACACGCTTTTCCTGCTTCATATTGCTTGACACTTTGTCTGGCTCCAGACTTGTGCTTCATGGTGATGGTGATACGACATCCTCAGCAAAACTAGCTGCGAAGCGAAATAGCATCGAGGTTCATCACAATCGTTCCATATTTTTCTGTGTGGTTGTCGTACGATCGCTACAGTTCCTGTTCGACACACGCGTGGATCGTTTCGCACGATAATTTGCCTCCCTACCGGCTATACTTTTGCTCAGTTCTTGACGATAATGTTGAATCTGAAACTGTTGATTCACTCACTGTCGAGCCATCTTGCAGGCGACACATTGATCAAGTATTTGGTGAAAATATTTGTTCAAACAAATAAAGCTATTTCCTTCCTCTAGTCTGTGTGATTTATGGTGAATGTTAACGGAGACGTTGAGTGAATTTCGACCGTGTATCTAAGCTGACACTCGAAGTTCTGATGCACAATCCTGCATTTGGGTCAGGTGCTACACCAATCACACGTTTCGTGATGTTTTAGACTACTGTTTTAGGCTTGAACAAGGATGTATGCGTTTTGGGGGGTACAGTTTAAGCTTGGTCGACTGCGAACGATATGCCATTTAACTCACGGAAGACCGAGATGCTCGGTAAGAACTGAGATCTTGGCATGGAGCGCCTTGGAAAAAGACCTCTGCGATTCGATAATTTGAGAATTTAAGAGCACAGTTCACTTTCATGATGTTTACAGACAGGTCATCAGATTGTTCGGCATTTTCTAAGAATATTTGAAGGATTCTCGTGAGTAACATTACCGAAAATGTCCACCTCCATCCAACGAGCATATGGTAGAGACGCGGGATCCTTGTCTGTTGAAGGATATCACCTTCTTCGATAAAACGGCTTCCTTTGCGTTTTGGTCAATGCCCAATGAATAGGATTCGAGAGGTTTCGATAACTGCACATATCCTACCTCCTTGAATTGCTTCTCATCGTTGTACCATCAGCTTTTCTAATGCTCCATTGCGTCATCGTTTGATCTAATTTTTCTTCATGCCCCATGAGTTGGTAGTGTAACGTAAAAAACCTACAAATTCCGTTTGATGGACATTGAAAACTCAACATCCACAATATTTCTTTTCAATTTCTAAGCTGTTGTTTTCGCGTCCAAAACCAAATCAACTTCTCTATATACCTAGGTCTCACGAGAAATACTCTGCTAGCAACACGCAACTGATTTTCGGAAAAGATGTAAGTTTGAACCCATTGTTTGATTATTTGTTCGCATCGTTCCTTCTCATTTTCTTCTATCTCAGCATATTGAGGAGCAATGCAGTGGTTTGCTATTCAAGGTATCCCTAGATGCATTCTTTCAAGGTGAGTTACTTCAATTGTCTTACACTCGTGTTTCATTTTCCACTCTGTTTTCTCTTGAAAATGGAAAATCATTCCGATGTTAGACAGCTTGCCGTATAATGATATATCCAGTACTAATGGTTCGCGAACCCCCCCATCTTCGAGCGTAAGTAAGAGAACTAATATCGACTAAGAGTTTGCATCTTCTCATTCGGTGACATCTGTGCACATCAAATAGCATCTTTGTAGGTTTTATTCAATATTTCCCGACAACACTGTATGTATTTCTATGACTTGCTTCTTGTTCTATGTGATTGAACTAATCTGGGGATGTGAACCCACGAGATGACCATGTTGGATTTCATTCACAGTCAACACTTTGGCCACTGAGTTGCTCTACGACGAAATCTCTCGATTCGCGACGGGCGCATACGATCACTATTCTCCCGCCAACCCTATTTCTGACCAATCCTCCGGAGACTGCAAGCGCGACATCTTGTTGGACATTTGCTGTGGCACGGGAACAATTGGATTGTGTCTTTCCAAGGTACTTGGATTCAATGTTGTGTTTGTATACATGGTTCTGTTGATTGCACATGCAAATTAGAACTTAACGTGCGTTTCTTATGCTGTGAATGGTTTGTATATGTTTATATTAACGGCTTTGAACAGAGGCTGCTAAGTTGTTTCAAATACCAGGATATGTGATCTGAATTTTTATAATCGTCTCTGTACGTACATTTGTATCTTATACTTCGTTGTTCAAAATTTCGAAAGAAGTACCGACCTTCTACAACTCTCTTTTCTATAAAGTAAGCTTGCCACCCCTGAACCGCCTTTTTCTAGTCTGGCAACGTAAGATTTGTTTTACTTTAACTTTCTTGTGTGTATCCGATTCCGGACGAGGGTGCATTGACAACTAACCTGTATATTTTATTGTGCGTATAGGGTCCGTATGTTGCTGTCTGTCATTACTGAGCATAACATTGACCCTTCATGCATCCAATTTGGTTCAAAATTAAAAGTGGTCATTTAAAAAGCATCCGCCTTATCTTTTACATATCGTGGATAGACAAAGTAACGAATGCTGAAGTGGTTTCTAAACCTGGTCTACAGAGCATGTTTACCCTACTACGGCATCGCCGCTACGGTGGCTTGGCCACGTCTACAGAATGGAAAACTGTCGTGATGAGTTAAAATCAGGAAGTCGACCATTGGGCACACTGCACTTGCGGTATAAAGACGTTTGCAAAAGAGATGTGAGCTCTTAACATTGATCCTACACGTTGAGACGAACTTACTCTTGACCACTCATTTTGGAGGCACTGTGTAAAGCGTCGTCTGCAATCTGGGGGGGAGCAGATACAGATCTTGGTTGCTGAACGCAGATCACGCTGCCAGCGTGCAACTAACATCTTTGTCCGAGTACTGCCTAGCGCATATATATATATATATATATATATATATATATATATAGGTCATCCAAAGGTTGACCGTGTTGATGTTATTTGCAGTGGCTTACAAGTCTTACTTTATGTATCCTTCAGTTTTTCAATCGTGTAATCGGAATCGAGTTATCACCTTGTGCCGTCGAGGATGCCAAGCACAACGCCACTTACAACTGTGAGTTTTGTCTTATATTCAATAATTGTTGCGATTTCCTAATTATTTACAGGTTGTTTTATTTCGCGCTACATTTTAATCGCAAGCGTTCGTGTACTATTTATAAATGTTACCAAATCTTGCTATTATCATCCACATGCCAGTGTCGTTCTGATAGAGATCACTGATGCTTCTACGCCATACAATGACAAAAATAATTGGGGAGCGTGGGGTTAAGAGCTAAAAGGCATTTAGAACCACGTGTCACAAGGTTCCCTCGTTCTACACTTTGGATCAGAAACAATGCCAAGTCACTGATGCGGGGCCTTTAAATCGGCCTTGTCAACATTAATTTCTTCACGCATTTTTATTGTTTTTCAGTTCACACGGAACCCCTTTGTTTTCTAGCCCTTTTTAACATATTTCTATGTAAACGAAGGACGTTCGATGCGCCGCACGCCGTGCATTTTGAAAAATGGGGAATTTGCTGCTTCGGTCGGAAAATGCGAAAGAAAACTTGCTCATGAGAATTCGGTTAGGCCCTAGTGGTGTTTTCTGACGACTGCGTTCTAGCGACGGCTTTGTCTTTTGAACCCCCTCGTCTTGGCTCACAGAACAACGCTCGTATTCCGAATGTTAGCTGTTCTGGAGTGACGGCGTGGTGCAATACAAACAAGTTTTAAGAAAAAGGAGAAATGGAAATGGCTGTTGATGTTATTGTCTTCGATATCCCGCTGTTAGTTGCTTCGCGCCATTTGATTTTTTGAACTGGCCGGGTGGCGAAGATCAGTGTGCACGTGATGCTGATAGACTTTTGAATCGCATGTTAGCGAAAGATAGAGTAAATAGAAGTGTACAATAATAAATGTGTAGAGCTACAAGAGGATTTAAAAATCGTGCAGCCTGACATTCCGTCAACTTCCATCGTAAAGCTTAATTGCGGTGTATATGATTTGATTCTCTGAAAATTTGTTTTAACGTATAAAGCTTTTTTCTTCCTTTTCTTCTTCAATAATGATACTTGATTAGGGGTCAGTGTGACAGCTTATACACACGAAAACCTTCGTGTACCGGGCTGTGCTTCACGCAATTCAATATCACGACGACTAGTCACTCCAAGATGTATCTTTTGAACTCGTATTCACTGGCAGCATCTTAATTGGGATGGGGCGGTCAATGGTATGAATGATGGTATGAAAGCACACGCCTGGTCCAGGCAAAGTGTCGCACAGTCAGAGACTGCACGTGGGCTAAAATACTGTCAGGTTGCCCAGGCCTAGACACATATGAGGAAGAAAAAAGAACGGGAAATGGTAGTGAGACTCCAGCCTTTTTCAGCCTCTGGCCAATCAATTTAACACGGTGTCACCGCACAGCACAAACTACTGCACGATTGCACAGGGAAACGAGAGTGTGTATGGATGGGATCTCTGACAAAGTGAAAACTGCATCCCCATTGAAGCATAGTTATATGCCCTTGATCGTAAAACATGTCATAGCACCTACAAACATTGACGAGAGAACAGCATCCCTACGTGAATTCAAATCATTCCGTAACATTTAACATTTCAAACCAAAAACGAGCGATATTTGAAACAGTGAAAAATGGTGGCAAACACGATCGTTAGGAAAACACACACCAGGTAAAATGTTGCTTAATGCGATCAGCGTCATATCAACGCTTCATCGTCAGACAAGCACAGTGATTAGTTTGCTTTAGAAATATGGCAAGCAAATGATCGAGCATTGCGACCTAAAGACAATCCTATAGAGAAACTTTTCTTTTAGAACAGGAATTATCCGTCATCATCGTTTTTGTGCAGATCCAAACTACTTTGAACTTCGAAATAGGAATTAGTGGTGGTGGTGTGAAATCCAGCCAAGGTTATCCCTGCTTCTACACTTGTTATTTGTCTCGCACGCAATTGACCTTTCATCATTGATCTAATCTCAGTTTAGCTGGCTTTACAGGGAGGCTTATTGGTTGTTCCGTGAAACGAGACCATGTATTTCCACCATGCCCATTTCCTGCTGCGGTTATATAGTTTCGCGTTGAACAAAATATCACTTGCTGCACTATTTTCCATTACTCATCACGATCGATTTCAGGCTGCTTCCATTTGTCTGGTGGAGACGGCACGATTAAGATACGTGTGCCTGTAAGCTGTACAAGAATGGACGACAAAGTTTGAATCCCTAATTGGACAGTGTTTCCGCTTCATGGGTGGCATCAATCCCGTTTTCCCCTGTAAACTCCTGATTACATTGAAATGATCCTCATGAATAATTCTTTGATTTCTCTCCAGCAATCACAAATGTTGAATTTCATTGCGGACGAGCAGAAACGGTGCTGCGCGAGTTGATGAACACGCTGCCAGCGGACGAACGAGCAGTCGCTGTCCTCGATCCACCTCGCTCCGGTGTGCGTAAGTGATTTCGTTTCCGACATGTTTCACGATTCGATTTACTCGTTTTATTGATCTGCTTCTATAACTCTCGCCTCGTGGTTTTGTGCCAATGAAAAAATTAGCAATGGTTCACATAGGATGATGTGTTTTCAACGCCAATTTGCAAAACTACAGAAGACGTTGTTCAGAGCTGAAAACATTTTCGAATTCAGTTTTATGCGTGATCTTACGGAAGATTTCTACGTCCAAGTTCGTGTTGCATTTAGTAGAATCCCCGTACACCAAACGCATCAACAGATCACGTCCTATTTTCTTTGTCAATCGGTTACTAATTTTAACAAACATACTGCAAGTCCAAACCATATCCGAATCAATTCCCAATGCACCTGAACAAGCTTAACCTGTGGCGACCGAAACTTCTAGGGGTTAATTTTTGCTTAGTCGTTGTGTATATCGTCGAAAAGCAGGGCGGAAGCACACGATCGGTTTTGTCGTTGTTTCCACTCATCCGGTATGCTTATCAGTGGCCTGACATCTATCGATACGTAAGATTCTGGTGTAACAACAATATATGCTGATCAATTTCTATAAAACCTGTTGGATCGAATCGAGGCACATGAATTCGTTGTTACACAAACTAAATCACCTATTTCAAAACAATCAGTGATTATTTATTTTGTACCCATTTTGGGTTGTCTGCTTCGTATCGCTGTATGGTATTGTATTTTTTGTCGACAGATGCCTCGGTAATTCAAACGTTGAGGCGTTGCGAAAGTGTGAAACGCATTGTCTACGTATCATGCAATCTGGGATGCGCGATGCGAAATTTCGTCGAGTAAGTGTCTAACAAGTACTACGTATTTATGAAATCATGAGCCCGATCTAGATAATGTTCCGCACAGTTACAGACTGCATGCGGGTTAAAATTCTGTCGGGTTACTCATGCCGACGCAGGTATAAGAGATAACTAACCATGCGATTCCAATGTGTTTCGGCACATAACTCAGAGCGAATTATTAATCAATTTCGTCCAGGTCTGCTGCGCTGTACATCACATCGCCTTCAATCCATCTTCAACATTTTATTTGACATCACTAATCATTCTTTTGCATTATACTCACAGTCCAATGTCGAAAGAACAGGTTTGCAGCGGCTGATGAACCGCACAGTAAATTACAATACAGCTAGCAACCGTTGTAAATTGCTTAATAAATAAATATATAAGACAAAATGCAGTGTCATGTGTCCTTTATCTCCTCTTCTGGTCACCTACAGCTTCGTACGACCTTGCTCAAAACGATTTCAAGGTCAACCTTTCATTCCGATTTTGGCTAAACCGGTCGATTTGTTTCCAAACACAAGACACGTGGAAGTAATTTTGCTGCTTCAAAGAATTTCTTGATTACACTAAATCCTGATTTGTTTATAAAAGAACTTTTAACTAAACTTCGACTTTTGTTTTGGTTATTAGATTTATCAGCTGATCAAATCAATTGGGTAGTACTCATACAAATTGCCGTTAGCACTAATGCCTTGCAGAACCACAGCGCGATCGTCCATCGAAGGATGGTATAGGTCGCCCGTAGGCTATTTTTTAGAAGTGGAAAGGTAAAGCTTGGAACAGGCTAGATAGAATCAATAGTTTATCCCTCACACATTAACGGCTAATTCTTGGATTTCACTTAGTAGAAGCAATTTGTTCAAATATAAATCATATATTCAAAGATTGCTTGAAATCGTTGATTAAAAAATAATGAAAGTAAAATCATTATTTCACTCTGCAAAAGCAGACAGTGAAACAAAATCACGCAATTTGTTGACGAAGTGCAGCGATGCGGTCATTCAGTGCCCGGTTGTGTTTTCCAACGCGCTCTCGAATGAGGCACAAATCTTTGTCCGACTTCTCTTCGACCGCTGTGGTGATGGCTTGTTCAATTTGACTGCAGACAGAATTACACTTGGTTACTCAGACATGGTGGTGCGATATCCCATAAAAAGGATATATTTGCCTTCTTTTCCATTGATCAGGCTTGGTAAATGTGAAAAGATCTACAACTGGTGCGGCGGCAGGATAACTTAAGATATAGAAGAGGGTGTGGATGTTGTTCAAATTTGTGATTGCTGAGGTAGCATTTTTGTTCATGACGTCGCATCATCTTTCGATAGAAGTTTAATAGATGATGCCATCTAGCTTGATGACGAAACGTCCAGAACAAACAATGCTAGCTCGGCGAACACCATTTGAACAACAGCAGGACAACTTTTTTAGCATGACAGTAGCAAACTAAGGTAACAAAGAGTTAGTTGATTCAAATTTTGAGTGAGTAACGATAAAAATACTGGATATACAGGCAATCTGCGATCAATTATTATCTACACGAACATCATTCTGTATTACAGTACAATAACGGTTGGACCACGGAGGACCCCGTCAGGATGCCACAATCGTCAGTTGTTTGTAGTGAGCCTTAAACATTTTTGAGCATTCGACAAACAGAGGTAAATGCGAGAATTCATTGTTGTGTAAAAATTGTAAAATGATGTACACACGTGCGTTTCCGCACAAACTTGGATTGTTATGAAATCAAAAGCCTGATCTAGGCAAAGTGCCGCGCAGTCAGAGACTGCACATGGGCTAAGATACTGTCAGGCTGCCCAGGCCTAGACAGATATGAGAAAAAATGGAAACTTGGATTGCCAAGCGGTGACTTGATGACGACACTCAAAACGACTACGTAAGCTAGGACACGTGAGTAGTGTTTCAAAAAAATGCATCGACCTACCCACATAGAAGCCAAAAGCGGACACGTCGATCCGCCGGTAAGCGTGGAATCAATTTGAGTGCTTCCTCAAAAAGGTTGCAATCGATGCACACTTTTATGAGCACCTGATGATTTGACAAAGATAAATTTGAAATGAATATATATGACTTTTCGGCTGATGGGTGCAAGTGGAGAAAAAATGTTCAAGTTTGCATTTTTATCGACACGAGTGCTTTCTTGGTCTACGGCAAAACAACTTGCAATGCACATTTTCAAAACATTACAAATAGTTTCACGTAAAACATTTGCCACAATTAGCAAAAATCATATTTTACTTACACTCGGTGTTTAGTTTGGAGTGAAATATCTCGTCGACGCCACAAATGGGAAAGGTTACAAACGCTATATCTGCTTTGATTACACGTTGTGAGATATCGCCCTCGACACGACAGCAGAGACTGTTGTCGAGGTAAACAAAGCTGTCGACCAATTCAAGATTGATATCACACAGAGATTTGAAGGAGAGCCGCCCCAGTCTTGGGTGAGTGTTTTACACTTGTTAGGTGCAAAGCACATGCTATTCAAGTGCTAGGCTATCCAGGGATTGTTGCATTGCACACGAGCTTGACCAGATACCGTGGCATCGTCATCAATGGACAGTCGTAGATGGTACGATTTGCGTAAATTCGAAGGATTATATAATCGAGTAAGCGAGCTAGTTAAACGTTCGCGTTTCCGACAGATAGCATATATGGATATCGAGGTTATCAAGTGTGCGAGCCACGGCTGCCTTTTACCCGATGCTAGCTAAAACCCGTACATTTTTTTCACAGTTGCTTGTGGACGTGATGGTATGGCATGAAAGCACAAGCCAGGCCAAGTGCCGCACAGTCAGAGACTGCACGTGGGCTAAGATACTGTCAGGTTGCCCGGGCCTAAACAGAGGGGGGGAATAGAAATGGTAGTGAGACTACAGCGTGTTTCAGCATGCAGCTCACTACCTCTGGCCAATCAATTTAGCACGATGTTAGCCGCACAGCATAGAAATGCTGCACATTTGCACATCCGTGATACTACACGGTTTCCAAGGATGATGTAGGTGGGGTGGCTTAGGGGGCCCCACATGGAGCCTTTGGCTAAAAAGCCTGAACCACAAGGCAGTGGGTTGTTTGTCTGACCCCTATCCATCGACCTTACTGGTACGGGTAGCTCTGTTGGCGCCAAAAGACACCACACAGTATAGCACAATGGGCCATGGAAGTGCACAAACCATTGCGCCACGTAAAGGTATGGTCTCAGCGCGAGGAGTGCCGACATACCTATTCATCACCGCCTTCCAGCTCATCTACTGCACGGATGTGCAATCGCGCAGTATTTCTGTGCTGTGCGGTTAACATCGTGCTAAATTGATTGGCCACCGGTAGTAAGCTGCATGCTGAAACACACTGGAGCCTCACTACCATTTCTTTTTTCTTTCTATTACTTTTGTCATATCTGTCTAGGCCTGGGCAACCTGACGGTATCTTAGCCCACGTGCAGTCTCTGACTGTGCGGCACTTTGCCTGGAACAGTCTTGTGCTTTCATACATACATACATACTGCTGGCATATACCGCATGACTAGAATAAGTCCTCGCGCTCGCACAATGTATTTAAAAAAAAGTAGCTTTAGTCAGATTTTGTGTCGATTTCACTCATTTCTTTCAATTTGGACGACCCGAGAACATATCTGTCTTAAGATAGACTGGGATTTCGTTACATTTGATGATGAACCGCCATTAATACAAATGTTTGTAAGTTGAGGGTGAAAGTCAGCAAACAAACGCGGCATCAAAAGCCCACATGATTCTGTTGCGGATCACAGTGAATGCCGTGCTCGTATAATGCTGCCAGTCAACAAATAAACGAGTGAAAAGGAATTCCTTCAACGCGTTATGGAATCGAGCTGAATGATCGGAACATTGATCGCCCTAATACGAAATCCGAGAGAAGGGACTGGCATATTTGGGTTTCAGTTTACTCTGTGCTGGTTATAATGCTTCAGAAGCTGGAGAATACTTCTGTTTGTAATTTTATAGTATTCTAAACCATCAACTAAAAATGCTAAGACACCTTGTGGATACTTTCGAAATTCTCCAGCCCTAGGGCAAGCAGTAAAATTGAACAAAATAGTGTATATGGTATGAAAACACAAGCCTGATCCAGGCAAAGTGCAGCACAGTCAGAGACTGCACGTGGGCTAAGATACTGTCAGGTTGCCCAGGCCTAGACAGATATGACAAAAGTAATAGAAAGAAAAAAGAAATGGTAGTGAGGCTCCAGCGTGTTTCAGTATGCATCTCACTACCGGTGGCCAATCAATTTAGCACGATGTTAGCCGCGCAGCACATAAATGCTGCACGATTGCACATCTGTGCACAATAGTGTATATATATACTACTGAATTTCTCTCCTTATATAAACATCACACAAAGTTGGAATCCGGTACTTCACAAATGAACACCAGGGTAATGTGGCACACAGATGGCGATACATTCACTAAGGCAAGTACTATTCGGGTCTAAGTAAATAATGAAAAATCCTCACCTCCAAACAGACAGGTGGTTTTTTCGTTTTTGAAAGTCGTTCGACTTCCGCCAGACAGTCATTTTGTACGGCCAATCCGATCAAATGTAAGTAAGCGAAGCGTTTATCCGAGACATGAAACTCTCGACGCCACTGACTGGCCATCCGTTCACTCTGCGGCGTTGACAACAAACGAAGCAGTGTCATGCTCAATGACTGTCCTACCCACGAAGTTTCGCCATCGGAGGACGGTTGACGAACAGGGACAATCAATCGGGATGTTTCATCGACCTGGGGAGCATCTGAATCTGCATCACTTGGACGGAATGACTCAAATACGGGAGCACGAAATTCTTGCTTTTCCAATTTGCTTTGCAGCTGAAGCAGGCGAGATTCTGCGTTGCATTCCTAGGAAAGCATAGGTCAGAATAGCTAAAATCAACGTTAGTATTGTGCATGCATTTCTAAGGCGACAATAACATTACGCAACCTAGGTCACCTCTGGCGTCAGAAAGGACTGTCTCTATTACTCAAAGCGACAGTTCGGGCTGTTACTGTATGGGTGCGAAACTTGGGCCTTACGTAAACAGCACATTCAGCGTCTCCAAGTATTTGACAACCGATGTCTCCGCAGCATTCTAAGAGTTAGTTGTTACAGGCGCATACGCAACGATGTTACCCGAAATAAGTTCTTCGGTAGTAATGTTGATATACAGAAGCAGATCAACCTGTATAGGTTACGCTGGTTGGGTCACGTTTTACGGATGCCGGACCACTGATTTCCGAAACGGATTCTTTTTCCCGATTGGCGTAAATCTCGTTGTGGCCAAACTGTCACGTGACATGGGTAGCTAAAAACCCTTACTAGTAACCTTTTCAAAGTAGGAACAACACGTCTGCCAGGCTGGGGTTCTCGCGATCAGATATCGCAATGGCTTGCTACGCTTCAGGATATGTCCCAAAATCGTGTTCAATGGCGGTCTTGCGCTAAGCATCATCTTGGAGTGTTTTCTTAACTGTGTACATTGTCAAGTAGTGACACGAGGATTATATTTATTATTATATTTGCACAGTCTGAAAAGATATGGTGCCGCGTTCAACAAAAACAATGAGATGTACAAAGCGAGAAGGGGGGTACAAAGCGTTGTCATCGGCATCGTTGAACGTAGGCATGATACTACCCGGTTGCCTACACCGAAGTAGGGGAGATTTCGTTTAGGGGGTCCCACCCCGAGCCTTTACCCACAAGGCAGTGGAGCGAGAGAGGTTCGCACCTATCGGTGGCCGGTGACCGACGAAGCGGTTCATACGCCCTTTTCTGGGAATTTCCAGTTCGGAGCCCGATAACCACGTTGATAGGTTGGTGACTTCAGTTTTTGCCTGTGCACCATACAATGTCCTTGGATAGGACAAGGGGCAGTGACTTTTGGAGCGGCGAGTCACATCCGCCGCGTCGTGATGTCATCATTGGATTTTTGTGGCTTTTTATAGGGAGAACGCTTGCCAGGCGAAAACCCACCACACCCTCAGACAACACCGCCGAACCTTTCGCTGAGCTCGGAGAACCGAGCCCACCCAGCTGGCACCACGTGGAGGTATTTCGGCAAGCCAACCAGGATTGCGGCAAGCCAACCAGTGACGAGGATAGCTTGTTATGATACATGGCAGTGAAAGCCGCAAGGAAGCTGTCGTATTGATGTAGCTCTACTGGTTCACGAAACTTGATTGAATGCATGTTTAATTTGAGGTGAGGGCACCTCATTCCAGTTTGTTTGTGCCTACTCTTCTATAGAATCCATTGTTATTTATGTTCCACTCTTCCCTTATCATATAGGACCTTACTTTTTATAGTTTTGTGGAAGTTAAGCATTCGATACATGCTACCGGTGTAATGCCGTCTCTGATGATGATAACGTTAAAGGGTAATCGAAGTTGTGTCGGAAGCTCACCTGGATCATGAATTCGTTTTTCGCTTGCTTGTAACACTCTTCAGCACGTCGTAAGCCGTTCAACCGTAGTTGCAGGTTCTAAAAGTTTTATGAAACAAGAGGCAGGTGGCTTACATGGTTGTTGAATCGAAGTAATGAAAAGTTTCACGAATGAAATAAATTGGTTAAACAGGAGCGATGCGATCGAAATTCATGCTGAGATGGTGAAAATAAATTTTGCGATCGAGGTGAGACCATTCTTTCCGAGACTATACGCTCCGCGACCTTACTGATAACAGGCAATAGTGTAATTACGCCGGACCTCAAATCTTTTGTTACCACTACAGGAAGCAACAAATAGGTAAACAGGCTAGACAGCGGTTCACAATTCTGACGATGACAGAACCTAAGGACATCCGCTATGATGAGATCTGCAACAGGGGATTTTCTTATATTCAGTTTGACCAATTGTGTGACAACCTCAGGATTTATCGATATTTCGCCCAGTGTTTGCATTTCCTTGTTTCACTAATGATCAAAAAGTGCCACTGAAACTTTTGGCACGAACACTTTAGAGTAATAAATCGCGAGAGCATTCGCAGTTTCCAACGCGGTTACCGCAATTACTTCACTAGTATGGACGGAGAAAATACCTGGTTTAACTTTTTCTTTCGCGTTCATGATTTCGTATAGTAACTTGAGGATGTCGCATTTTTGGTAGGAGCATCACTTGGTGCGCTTTCTTAACCCCTTGAATAAGTGAAGTCACTTTGTTGCGTATTATACAAAATGTGACCAAGTAGTAGATGCATTGCCAGCTTTATGCAGCATCCACGCTGCTCGCTTCAGCGATGCACACTTTCTTGTTCATGCTCAGATCTTTTAGGAAAGGTCCGTGAGTTCTCGTAAATCATCAGTTTCAGAAAGACTGCAAGTTCGTTTCATTGCGAATCAGGGCTGATGCAAGCAGTCTGCTGATTCTGAATGGGCGTGAGTTTTACTCAGTACCAATTTACTCCCCCAGCGAACCACCATATTCTCAATAAACGATTGCGGAGTACTGGATACGTAGTCGAACACAAGTACTGAATGATCACTGAGACCCAGCGGTGTTTGGAATGTGATCGCTTTTCCGATGTTAACACCAAATCCATCACGGAGGGACGATTAGAGACGATTCTCCGAATGGATTGGTGAACATGCTTGAATAAGGGGACCAGAAACGAATACCACTCTAAATTGCTATTCGAGCGGTTGTAGGCAGTGCTAATCGCTGGGAGGCAGGTTAAAATCACCCATAATAAGTATTGGTGCGTGATGAGTGCGCGTCAAGCGCTGAAGCGTCTTCACAATTCCGAAGATGACGGGTAGACAAAACAAATCATACATACTTCAACATACATCAGCGTCAAGGAAACACCAGTATATCCCCAAGGGTGAATTCTGTGTTGTCTATTGAAAGGCATTAGAGACTTGAGGTTTACACCCAAAGGGTCTGGTTTATAATTTGAGTTGGTTATTTTGGCAATGTCTTTACTCAATCCTTTCAGGTACAATTGTATTCATATTGATAATGGATATCTCCATCTCAATTAATTGGGAAGAATACCATGTTTCTGTAATGTCAGATGAGTGATGCAGACATATCTCATTTATCTCCACCAATGTGTTGGACAAACTCTGTGCATTTGTATACAAACATCTCAACACGTTTGTTGTGTATGTCGTGAAATGTTATCAATGGTCCAATTTAGTTAGAGTCGGTATGCTCAATTTTTCGAACTGTCGCATTGGTATCCGTGTGGACCGCATCACTAGGCGTTGGAGGGTTAGTATGTATGTATGTATGAAAGCACAAGCCTGATCCAGGCAAAGTGCCGCACAGTCAGAGACTGCACGTGGGCTAAGATACTGTCAGGTTGCCCAGGCCTAGACAGATATGGGGGGAATAGAAATAAAGATGGTAGTGAGACTCCAGCGTGTTTCAGCATACAGCTCACTACCGTTGGCCAATCAATTTAGCACGATGTTAGCCGTACAGCACATAAATGCTGCACGATTGCACATCCGTGCACGTCAGTTGTATCCGTTTGTTTGCTTTTGGTTATAGCCCTGGGGTAAGTTTCTTCTACTTAATTACCATAAACATATCTGTCATTTCGATTGTAAAATAGTGGAGCTTCAAAGGACCTTGTCGTTTATAGTTGGTAGATCGCAGTATCGTAAAAGTAATGCGATTTTGACACCGATTGTTTCGCCTAGGTATTTCCACTGTTTGTAATCGTGCTCAGACTTTTCTTGCGACGGTGCGTTAGAAGGATTTTTCGGAGCACCTAAAAGTACAACCCTTCTTGCGGTATATTGTTCACGACATTTCTGAAACCACTTCCGTTCTTACCATGGTAGATCAGCATGGATACGGTATGTAGACTCTGGAGCACCTTTAAGAAGATAAGCATTTCAGAGTATGTTTTCCACGTCCTACGAAGATTGCAGCGTTATCCGTAGAAGAAGTTCATCCTTGTGGACAAAATTAAAGTAACGGTTCAGCCGAACTATTGAGGAGGGAGTAACTGCGGCCAGTATCATCTGACTACAGAGTTTATCCCACTCCACTAAATCATGTTTTCGCTTAGCTTCGAACAGCGTTTCCCGTGACTCGACCAAGTTGGCTTACACCCGCACGCTTCGGTTTATGATTCGAGCCAGTCACTTTAGAAACGGTTTCGCTCAAACCTTTCTGTTGTCTGTGAGTTTGATGCATCACTGCTCCCGTCGAACAATTACCTGTTATATTCTCCTGTTGGCCTGTCCGAGTATGACGAAGTGGCTATGTTCTCTTTGGTAGTAACCTTCAATTCTGGCATCAATGGTAAATTATTCATGATGTTTTCTTTATTTCAGCCAATCCGATTCTAAACAATTTAGGCGTGTTTCAATTTCGTTCTCGGGCGTTTTGGATATCCCTGGGGCGAAAAATCCTGAGAATGAAATTGAAACACGTCTAAATGGACTAGAATCGGGCATTCAGAAATTGACTGAACTGATAAAAAGTCATTAATGTACCATTGATGCAGACTTAGAGGTTACTACAAAGGAGCCCATAGCGAATGCGCCATACGCTAAATCGGACCATTGATAACAGTTCACGACAAGCATAACAAAAGATTTTGAAATGTTTCTATACAAATGCACAGATCTTGTCGAACACATTGATGGGGTTAAATAAGATATGTCTGCATCACTCATCTGACATTACAGAAACATGGTATTCTTCCCAATTGATTGAGATGGAGATATGCATTACCAATATGAATACAATAGCACCTGAAAGGATTGAGTAAAAACATTGCCAAAATGATCGACTCAAATTATAAACCGGAGTCCACGGAAGTAAACCAACGTGGTCGAGACCCGAAAAACGCTTTTCGGAGCAAAACAAAAATATGATTTAGGGGAGTGGCATCAGTACTTGCTACAGATGTAGTGATGTGATGATGACAAATCAGGTACAACAATAAAGAAATTTCTCTGTGGTGTCATTTCCTCGACAGGTCAGAAACCTACACGATGTCATAAGTAGCCGTTGCAACAGAAAATGTGTAAAACTACAAATAACAACCCACAATTAGGAAACCGTGAATCAAAAGGCGCGAAATATATCACGCAGTATGTGGAAGGTCAGCTAAATATTTAGAATGAAGGAAAACACAAGCCTGATCCACACAAAGTGCCACACAGCCAAAGACTGCACGTGGGTTAAGATACTGTCAGGTTGCCCAGGCCGAGACAGATATGAGAAAGAAATAGCAAATAGAAATAGCAGTGAGACTCCAGCATGCAGCTCACTACCGGTGGTAAATCAACTTAGCAGTGTTAGCCGCACATCACAGAAGTATTGCACGATTGCACGAAATGTAGAAGGGGGTAAAATACGCTGCATAAAGAAAATTTGAGAGATCAGAAGGATTGATTACGCTGTAGACAAAGCTGAAAACTTACCGACTCGCGCAAAGCGGTAAGTAAATTCTTTTTGGCCTCTATGATACGCTCATCTTGCTCTAAATCGATTATGGTCGGTTGGGAGACTGACGAGTCCGACATGGCTCCAGGTCTTCCCCATGTTTCCTGATAAATCGCCAAAGCCATAGGATAGCGTCGAAGGGACATTAGCAAATCGGTCTGAGGCATTTTGGCATGATCTTGCAGTGCGGCAATCACGGTGCTGATAAGATCTGGATCGCCCGATTTCACGGCTTGAACCAGTGCACGATTATAACGACCGAGTTTAAGCAACAGCGGAACTTGTTGCCAAGCTCTTCCCTCGTATTCTAATAATTGTTCAGCGACCTTCTCGCGATTGACCGCCAAGGCTTGACTGGCTACATCGGAAAAATCGACCATAGAACAAATTGTAGAAGACTTTTCTTCTGATGGAGCGTCGCGCTGACAGGTCACGTGGCGTTTTAACTCATTGACAATTCGATTGAGACTTGTGGCGATTGCGGATGAATCTTCAGACCCTGCAGTGGGACTGTTACAAGCCCAGTGTGCAAGAACGCGCGTAAGTCCCTGTCGCTCTGCCTTGGACAGGCTCGTTGTCTCACCGCTCGGCGCAGATGAGTCTTCAATGACCGGCATAGTGCGTACAAACTCGATAGCCATCGGATACTGTTTCCGTGCTAACAGTCGTTCGAATAGACGCTTGGAGCCCAGTTTTTGAAATTGACTCCACGTCAGAGCTATTCCTATCCAAGGGGTGGCTAAATTGTTGAGCAAGCGGAGGGTGCGACAGATATTGGCAGCTCTATCGGCTCTAAAATATTTGTTAGGAAGAGTGAAACAGTTTATTCGGAGTAATATATATTTCAAGGATTAAAGACGTTGTTGATGCTGTTAGAAGTCAAATGTCGGTGCTGGCATAACAACAAAGACATGAATCAATTCTGGAATACATATCTCCGAGGCAATAGGAAATTTACATGTTGTAAAAGTTGCGAGTTGAGTCCTAATTAACAAACCAGATGCCTGTGGTACATCCGTAGAATCGGGCTGCAGTTTTGGATAGATGAGGTAACTTTACAATTAGTGACTGGCCGTGGGTTATGCGTGTCTTACAGACGTTCAAGAGTTATTGAAAACAATATGAACCCGAGTTAACGCAAGAAACGAGGCATTATCTTCGGAAAGCGGAGCAGAGGAAGAACGACAGCAGCTATTGAACGGTACGCAATTCGTCAAGGTCGCTCAAACGAGTCCAACGTTATGATCGTTTGAAGTGAACAGGTTGGCATGAAATCAGATCCAAGTGATAACCGACACAGATAGGCTGAGGAGAGCGTCAGAGTAACGGGATTTCACTGTAAATAGGTGTTTTATTCCTCGTCACATGCTTCGACCAAATAGCGTTCTCTTGCGTGATGGGATGTGTTGGGGAACATGGTTAACGTAGGAAAGTTTGACCTTGGTGGCGTCATCGAAACCGCGTGTATGACGCAGTTAGTGTTGCACCGAGTATCATCGAAGCCTGGGTGAAAACTGTATGTATGTATGTATGAAAGCACAAGCCTGATCCAGGCAAAGTGCCGCACAATCAATGAATAGTCCATGAATAGTCGCAGAACTTGTATTGAGTACAATGCTTCAGGCAGACTGCATACGGGTTATAGAATGGATTGTATGATATGATATAGAAGGTTTTCTGAATTCGCAATATTTTCTTCATCACACGATTATTTAATTATATATGAAATCACAAGCCTGATTCAGCCAAAGTACCGCACAGTCATAAAAACTACAGTGTATGTATGTAAGCACAAGCCTGGTCCAGGCAAAGTGCCGCACAGTCAGAGACTGCACGTGGGCGATAATACTGTCAGGTTGCCCAGGCCTAGACAGATATGGGGAGAATAGAAATGGTAGTGAAACTCCAGCATGGTGCTGAACGGCAGGGCACTACGTGCGTTTTGGAAATCATGAAAGAATCTATTACCTCCAAATGGGATTGCAAAGCGTAGATACATGACCCAGATCAAGATGCACACGAAAGCCCTGAATCACACAGTACCACATTCTAAACGGTTGCACCAAAAATAAACCAAAGCAAAGGTAGAAAATATAGGTGAGAAGGAAAAATTCCGTTCTCGCTCTGAGAGTAAGCTTTTACAGTGCAGCGGAGAAAAAAGGTAAAACAACGAGGGCACGAAAACACACATTTAGTAGATAGCACACCATCGCGCTGAGACTGGACCTTAACGTGGTGTGATGGTTTGTGTACCTCTAGGACCCATTGAGCTATGCTGGGTGGTGCTCTCCGAGCAACTTCAGAGTCACTCATACCAGGAAGGTGAATGGATAGAGGTCAGACGAACACGGTCTCAAACCAAAAGGTTGTCATAGCAGGGGGTGGCAGTGGGGATAAGCTCCCACTGTCTATAAAATGCTCCCATATGGCGCACGTCTCAAATAGCCTCTGACAACCAAGTTCAGCTTCTGGCCTGCACGAGTGGCTCCCCGGGCCCGGTAGAACTGCTTCTACCGACAGGAGAAGGGGTGAGGGCGAGTGATTGGCGCCTGAAAACCAGTTTGCTTCGGGCAGATGTAGCTCGTTACCTTGGGGGGCATTTCATCTAAGGGAAGGAAAACCCTGATTTTAAACCTACGCTGCCTTGCGGTATACCCAATCGCGGGAAAGGCTTCGGGAGAAAACCCTGGAACACTCTGATAAACGCTTAGTTTTTGCACACTACTTCTTTCTGGCAACTCCCTGCTGCCTTACAGGTCGCACTTGGTTGTTCAAAGGTTAGAGAAGCTGACTCGAACAAACGCCGAGTGGCGCTGGGGACGCTGCTTTGTACCAAAATTTCAAAGAATTTTCATTGAAGCCGATTCATCTTCCCGGAGGAGATAGTCGCACAAAAGTAAAAGTAAGTCTCAACCCAACCCAACCCGCTACCTTGTGGGTCAGGCTCTTTAGCTAAAGGCTTTGGTCGAGAACCTTAATTGTTCACCCGTCTAGGCATGGGCGACCTGACAGTATACAAGCCCGCATACAACCATGACTATTACTACGAAACCCAACTCAATAGTGCATCGGCCGTCGCGCACGATAAACAGGGTCGCCTTACCTGCTGCATAAAGCAGGGCGGGTAAGTGAAAACAAGCTACTGATGGCCCTACTCTTCAAACTGTTTCCGACCCTTCCCCTCCCCCTTCCACTCTTAACACCTCTCCGTCTTTCAAACCCAGCTTTAGAAAAGATCGCGTTAAACATTCTGGAACATTTACGGTTCGAGAATTCACAGATCACTTTCTGAAACCCTGCTTACATCGGAGCCATGAATGTCAGAACTCTCAGACAAATAGGCCAGCAAGCTGCATTGGCTCTTACCTTAGACAGTCTAATCGATTGGATTTCTTGCAATAGCAGTTAGATTAGCCACTAAGATTAGACCAAACTAAAAATCTTCTAATCACAGATGCTTGTTTATTGTAGCAACATACGCCCTGACTAACACCAATTCCGAGTGGGATATGATACTGTCAGGTTTCATAGGCCGGAACAGACTCCAGCGTGTTTCCGCGTCCAGGCAAATCAATTTAGCCTAATGTGAGCTGTTATTTAATAATAATGTCAAGTTGTACAAAAATTCGGTGACTTAATCGCTATCGAAATCCACGGACAAAGTGTAAAAGATCTCGATAGCAATGTCATGAAAAACAGTCGATTTCAAGTCAAACCGAACTAATATCTTGTGTATCAAACTACAGTTTTTTGTGCATGGTGAGGAGAGCAAAAGGTATAAAATAGAGCTGAGCACAGCAGGCAACCCAATATTTATAATCCAGAACACCTGATTTTGATCAAAAACTCACAAACATTTCAACTGGACTTCTGTGGGGCGATCCTTCGATTCAGCGAACATCGTTGTCAACAGTATCCGACCCATATGAGCAGCTTCTAGCAGCAATTGTTGGCATTTCGTATCCAAACTAGCATGCGTCGCTGCTTTCAGACAATGGGAGATCGCCTCAATCAGCTGACGGGAACTGCTTATCGGGAGTAAGTAATCATTCGTACGAGTTGACGCTGCTTTCAAACACGTACTTGCCGAGACAAGCCAAGTGGCTGGACAGGAAGCACCAATACGTCCGATGGTTTCCAATGCAGCAGGAACACGTTGCAGAAGTCTGTGAGCGGTCGGTGTCAGAACACGAACAGAATCCACCTATTTGAGGAAAGTAAATTCAAAGAAAAACACTACCCCTTACATATATATCGAGCTATAAATAAACAACTTCTCTTGAATGATAATACTACTCGTTCTCCAAAAAGCATGATAGGTCACGACTATCATGAAACAGCATCACGTCCTAACGTAAGTTCAATTAACCGTATTTATTTACGTATTTACTGTTTTTCCGGCTCACACAATTAATTACTGCTGATTTCCAAGTTTTCTTTAGTCTACTTGGTGCAGATCACCACTAGGTGGGACACCTATTCTAGATACCCTGGATATATACTCTAGATAAATGTTAGGCAATACTAGCGACGCTTTTTATTGCTTGAATAGAAATGCCAGACACGACGTAAGAGAAATACTCAACGCTTCAGCCCATGAGTATGCATTCATAGTGTCGAGTTTCACATGTGCCTAAATAATGCTTAAAACACGGAAGATACAAGTGCCATGTAAAGAAATTCTGATACATTCAACTCATACCTCAACGACAGCTTCATCTCGCCAAAATGGAGATAAACACACTCCGAAACTGTTTACAGAGTGATTAAAACAATTAGAAATACGCCGAAGAAAAACCGAACAGCGAACGAGAAACTCCACCTACCTCGTCAAATAACCGCATATCTTCTGGTATAAAACATTCATACACATCACCGTTCGTTCCAATTAGACCGAGCAACTTGTCCCATTGCAAAACAACCGCTGAATCGGTAATCCAAACAAGCCTCGTGGGATGACTGGACGTGCAGCGTTCGTTGGATGAGAGCATCAGAGAAATGCGTTGCGTCAGGTCAATTTGACAATGAACTTCAGACATCATGATGTTGGTAATTAGCAAGACACCATTGTCCAGATAAAGAGCGACAAACTTGGAACTTCTGGATACGGAGAGCAAGTTGATATGAGAAACATCCAATCGATCAAGGACTGGAAGTTCTACCTGGAAAAATCGGCCATAGTGTAAGGGAACCATGGAATATAAGCCAAACAGAGAATTGTGGAAAGGGCGCTAATTTAATATGATTGCATTAAACGGAAAGTTACTGACTAATATGAGGATCAATATCAGTGCCTTGGCCCATTTAAGTTAGCGAATGCTGCCTGCAATTGACTGCATAAAAGCTTCACGAGCACACAAAGCTCACACTTATCGCATCGTCAAGGCGTAGCTCGAGACATAGCACATGGCAAATTAAGTGTTTCCAAGGCGAACTATTTGTGTACCTGCGCCCTATGGTCAAAAACGATCATTTGTTCTTTATAGAGTGGACCACTATTACTATGAATGGATACGAAGGTAGATTCGTCAAAGCTAATAACCTCTTCACAGCGTCAGACAGTAACTAGTCTAACGGCATTGAATGGAGCCAGATAAAGGCTACATCCTAGAGTAAAAGTTCAAGGTTGATACCCATTGGTCGGCTATCTTAAATGTATTTTGCCTCATAGAATAAAATTAACACTGGCTTAGAATAACGAGTTAACGGTAAGTAAGGCTTGTTCTGAGTAGTGTAATTGTTGGTGGAAAATTTGAGATATCGGGCGATCGAACAAATAATATACAGAGCTTCACTTTGTTTCACTTCACTTTATTTTTATTCCGCAAACGTTTGATAACTCACAAGAAGTAGAACATTTTCCATAAGCACATGTGTCCGTTTTAATCTACACTATTTGAGTTAGACAAACAGTTGATTGCTACCTATTCAATCATCTAAGCTTAGTTATTATAATCAGAAACCACGATCTAGGTACGAGCGGTGCGTGAGCACCACAATGAACGTCTTGGTCGCTTGATCCGGAATCCCTCTGTGATGCGCACTTCAACAAGGCGGTTTGTTGTATTAAGCAAGGGTTAAAAAATTAATACTTCACAACACCACAGAATTACGGCATGAATGAAAATGTGACAAAATTATAGTATAGCAGTGACTACAAAGTATAATTTTGTTTATCCTGTCTCCGATGTCTCAATGCTCACTTAACCTAATCTTCATTGTAGTCATCGGATAACGAAAAACAGCAAGAAACCAGCTGTGGAGTGCAAATGTGGACAATATGAGCAACACAACACATTATTGAAAACAAATTCATTAGCCCAATGCTTTGATGTAGTGAAAGAAAAACTAATTACAACCAATAATTAAAAATGACCTCATTTTATTATCCATGGTTCTAAGTATCGTTGTCGTAAAAATCCTAACTTGCATGCATTCTATCACACACACACACACCACGACCCGTTTCGTATTGTTTGCACTCATCAGGTAGGGACAATACGATCGGGATCCGCGTGCGTTTGTAACAGTGGAGAAATGGTATAAATTTATAAGTCACTGTTGGATAAGGTTGGCATGACCAACCAGTTCAAACACAGTAGGATCAGGATCCACACGCATTATCCATACCCTGGCACGGTTGACTCAAAATATAATACGTTCAACGCACCTGCTCAACAGCACCGAAATATGTCCGGAAAATGGCAGATTTTCGAACGACCATCGCCCAAGGTCCACGGATCTTATCGCTCCCCGGGACAGTGTCAACGACATCAGTCACCAGTTCCCAAGCGGTGATTGGATGAGATTGTCCCGGTAAATCCGCTAAGCGTAGAACACGAGGTGTCTCGATACTCGTGGAGATGAATATATGATTGCCACCTGTCAGAACAGCCACGCCGGTGTTCTGTAAATCAGAAGCAAATGAGATTTGCGTAAACAACGGAAATTTAAACGTTATGAAATTCTATCAAATTTTTAAGAGTAATGTCGTACTTTAGGTTACAATAACAAAAAATGACAAGTGAAAAGGTAAGTTTGAGCCCGGAATTTCAGTCGAAAAATATCGTAATTATTATCTTATTTATCTGTGTGATTGAGCTTCATCGAAATAATTTATTACGAATAACACATTTAAATAATAACATTTTGAAAACAGTCGAAGATGTAGCAAGCTTATCCGGTACATGATTGATCCAAGCAAATTTCTAAGACTTAGAACGATTGATTATGGACCTAAAATGACTGGATCGTCATGGATGTTATAAAAATCAGAGTATTATTGCCGCAAAACATTTGTAAAGAATATGTATGTATGAAAGCACAAGCCTGATCCAGGCAAAGTGCCGCACAGTCAGAGACTGCATGTGGGCTAAGATACTGTCAGGTTGCCCAGGCCTAGACAGATATGAGGGGAAATAAAAATAGAAATGGCAGTGAGAATCCGCGTGTTTCAGCATGCAGCTCACTGCCGTTGGCCAATCAATTTGTAAAGAATATAATCGTATGCAGGCGTCAAGAATCATCCACGTCTAAGCAAGCAGCAAGCTCACCCTAAACTCAAACAACCAGTAGAATTCCATAATCTGGCACAAAAATAGAACTCGTTAGCGGTCATTGTACACAATGCTGCGGAAACGACATACAACAGCGAGGTATCTATTAGGTCTTGCTGGATTTTTTCTATGAAAATCAATGTGAACGGTTCCGCTTATTTAAGAACAACGCGTTTCGGTATTAGAAATAACCTCGAACGTACCACCCGATTAGATAAAAAAACATTGTGGCTGAAAAGCCAGATAGAGGTAATTATCAAGAATGGAGACAATCGTGAGCTTTTTTAAAATTAATTCGGTCGACGGGTTCCAAAGACGTTAAAGTAAGAGAGAAAATCAGACTGATCATATGTATGAAATCACAAGTCGCGATCCAGACAAACTGCCACACTTTCACAAACTCAATATGAGCTGATAAACTGTCAAATGGCCTGGGCTGCTCAGAATGATCAGAATAAAATAATGAACAACAAGCTTCCAAGGTCTCACTGGGTCGAACATTTTCAGCAGTTATTCTGTCTACCATCATCTGCTTCGTAATATTACCATTTACTGATTGCTTTGATACAGTGAGCTTTAGTCCTAGTGGCAAAAGAAAAAGCGTCACTATTATCTATACGCAGCTTCTAGATTTTATTTGTTCCGAAAGTCCCATCTCGCACAATAAATCACAAATATGGAGACAAGCTACAGTTTTCTTTCTCATAGGGAATGCGTCGGTCATAAATTGGCTCCCGGAAAACTCAGATAGCGAGATAGTTACACATAATAACCTATAATAATTTTTTTAATCTTAACGGAAAGTTCGATTTCTCAGCGATAAAAACAGTGTCCCATAATTGAGTGCCGAATAGGCTCGAAAAAAGTAAACTAAACTAGTGCTAACAGTGTACGCACTCAGTTTTTGGCGCGTCAAGGAATATAATAAGCACCATCCCGTTTTCTATAGGCGGATTACGTTCCTTTACCCATTGTTTAATTTGAAATTGACGCTTTGGTCCATGGGAAAAATCAAGAATGTAGTGAATGTATTGTTTAGTGAACAGAATTAGTCAAAATAACCCAATGCCAGTGAGGAAGAATTAGGCTAGAATAGTCCAGAAAATCTGGCAAACAGGCTAAAAAGAAAAGGGTTGCAATGCCAGGTGAAATAGGATGACAGTGAACGATATCAAACTGACAGTAAAAATTCATCGCGTTTCGTGCAATTGAAAAAGAATTTCAACAAGAGATTCACATTTAACAACTACGCAGATAATGTAGTCATGTTCGCTATTGCTTTATAATTAAATTTTCAGGTACTGAATGACTGTCGGGATCTACCGAATCGGGTTTATAATTTTTGGAAAATTCCTAACAACGAAGACTATCTTTTCGAAAATCTGAGAAAAAACACGTAAGATTATGAGCATATGAACAAGCCGTAATAACCAGGCGTAGAGAGCTGGCAGTAGTAGGCACTAGGGGAAGATTATGAAACATTCTTTCATGGGGCGTAAAGTTAGTAGATGTACAAAGTAGTTACAAATGTAACGCATCCGGTAAAACATGTTATCATTGATCGGGAATGTAATCCAGCACAGCATGAGGGTTCACGTGGGACATAACGGCTGGTTCTACTAGCGGTCAATCTATGTACGAGAAAGGCTGGCAACTAATCGGGCGTAAAGGATGCACTACTATCAGAATAAATGAAAGATGCACATGGAATATTAGAAACAGGTTAAATAGTCGCGGTATGACTAATGGGTGCTTTTGTATGGTGGCAAAGAAGTGAAAATCCAAAATGAGATAATTCATCTATTACAGTCATAATGTAGCATTCAAGTGTGACCAATAATATTCATGATCTTGCAATAAATAAAATTTGTTTCAGAACTCGTGTAACGCGCATTCGAGCTATTTTATGTGAAATACGTTGGGCCTTCTAAATTCAAAGTTCTCATACACACAAAATCTTGTGTATCTTGTGCATGTGCAGTATTTCTGTGATGTGCGGCCAACATCGTGCTAAATTGATTGGCCACCGGTAGTGAGCTGCATGCTGAAATACGCTGGAGTCTTACTACCATTTCTATTTTCTTTCTATTTCTTTTATCATATCTATCTAGGCCTGGGCAACCTGACACTATCTCAGCCCACGTGCAGTCTCTGACTGTGCGGCACTTTGCCTGGATCAGGCTTGTGCTTTCACATCACACACACATCACATCACATGAAAACAATCCACACAAAATGTAGTTGACAGAAATATGAAGTTTAACCTCATTAATCGTAAAAAACTTTGCGTCCGTGATGCCCCTTTCTTCCGCTTCTGGTCCCATGCTGAAACGCCGAATATATTTACCAGAAAGATCCATGAGTGTAACAAAGCCATTTTTCTGAACAACTAGCAGATCTTCGGATAGAGACCAACCGATTAAGAGCGGCGGGGCGTCTTTCCACTACAGAGCGATTAAAAGTCACAGAATCATACGAGTTGTTGTGAAATCAGTTTGCCCGATGAAGAGTAGATTTGTAAAACTGGCTTGCAGTCTGGTCGACCTTCGGACAGCAGCGCTGAATAGATGAAGCTAAATATATTGTTAGACTTACCTATATAACCTGAATAATAGCCAATACTCATTTTAAACTTTGAGAAACAGAAACCAGGATCCCAAGGCATGTTGAACAGATGCAAAAATCTGGTGCGATTATGTAAAAGAAAACATGCCTAAAGTAAAGCTCTCCAACTGAAAACCAATCTTCACAAATTGACTTCATTATGAAGCTGAAAGAGCGAATGGGAAAAGACTGGGTAATGTAAATGTTCAATGCAACAAATGTGATTAGATTATAAAACTTTTTCATGAATTTAGTAGTTAATCAATAGTTCAATATTGTATGCTGCGCAAGAAGAGAGAAAAAGGGTTTCAAAGGCTACAGGGTGACATGTTCAGTGGTTCATAAAGGTAAAATAAAGTGAAGTTTGAGGTTCCAAGGATTTATGGCGGGCCAAATTCACGTTCAGTTTGCCCCATCGTTGGATACTTGTGGCATTTGGAGAGAACACAAATAGCCACTACATCATCGGAAGCAGCACCCAATCACACTGTAGGTGATGCATCGGAATGATGGCAAATTGGGGGAGAGTTAGAGAGAAAGACTTATATATGTATGTATGTATGTATGTATGTATGTATGTATGTATGTATGTATGTATGTATGTATGTATGTATGCCTGTATGTATGCATGTATGTATGCATGTATGTATGTATGCATGTACTTGTGCTTGTGTGCGACTATCTCCTCCTGGAGGATGAGTCGGCTTCAATGAAGATTCTTGGGAATTTGGGTACAAAGCGGCGTCTCCTGACCTACTCGGCGTTTGTTCGAGTCAGCTTCTCTAGCTTTTGCACAACCAAGTGCGACCTGCAAGGCAGCAGGGAGTTGCCAGAAAGAGGTGGTGTGCACCAACTAACCGTCTATCAGACTCGGCTCCAGGTTTTTCCTCAGGGTTTTCTCCCGAAGCTTTTTCGCGATCGGGTATCCCGCAAGGCAGCGGAGGTTGAAAATCAGGGTTTTCTTTCCCTTAGATGGATTGCCCTCCCAGGCTAACGAGCTCCATCTGCCCGAAGCAAACTGGTTTTCAACGCCAGTCACTCGCCGTCGCCCCTTTTCCTGTTGGTAGAAGCAGTTCCGCCGGGCTCAGGGAGCCACTCGTGCAAGCCAGAAGCTGGACTGGGTTGTCAGAGGCTATTTGAGACGCGCGCCATATGGGAGCATTTTATAAACAGTGGGAGCTTATCTCCACTGCCACCCCAGGCTATGACAACCTTTGAAACCATGTATGTATGTATGTATGTATGTATGTATGTATGTATGTATGTATGTATGTATGTATGTATGTATGTATGTATGAAATCACAAGCCTGATCCAGGCAAAGTGCCGCGTAGTCAAAGACTACACGTGGGCCAAGATACTTTCAGGTTGCTCAGGCCTGGACATATATGAAAAAGAAGAATAACAATGGCAGGTAGATTCATGCGTGTACTCGCACACAGCTCACTACCGGTGACAAATCGCTTTAGCACGCTGTTAGCTGCACAGCACAGAAGTGCTGCCCGATTGCACATTCATGTCTAGGCCTGGGCAACCCGACAGTATCTTTGCCCACGTGCAGACTGACGGTGCGGCACTTTTCCAGGATCAGGCTTGTGCTTTCATATAATAAATTCGTGCACAAGCATAAGCAAGAGTGGAAATAAAAAGAGTAATGACAATTGACATAGATTCCATATTATTAGGTTTATTAGGGTAAAACATAGCCATGGTTAAGGTACACAAAAATGCAGTTCATGAAGAGGTGCACCGAGATTCGAATTCAATTGATTAAGAAAATATACGTCTTCGTAAAGATTGTTCCAAGAGACAGAAACAAAAACAGAAAGAACTTTTCTTCTGCAATTGATGTATTATTATTATTATTATTATCACACAAGTCTTTACAGACGATGTGCCAACAAGTATACCATGAAGAAGGTACATGATGAAAGAAGAAAAGAAAAAAAGAGGGGGGATTTTTTTGTCTAGTTGTGGTTGAAGTAGAATCTATGGTTCTTGTTGTAGGCGACATACTACCCGGTTGCCAAGGCCGAAGTAGGGGGTTAGCTTAGGGGACCTCACCCGGAGCCTTTGACTCAAAAGTCTTCCCGCAAGGCAGCAGGGATTTTTCCTCAGGGTTCACCAGGAGGGCCTTTTCCGCAAAACGGGTATGCCGCAAGGCAGCGGAAGGTTGGAATCAGGGTTTTCATTCTTTTAGATGGACTGCCCTCCCAGGCTAAACGAGAGCTCCAATCTGCCCGGAGCAAACTGGTTTTGAGAGCGCCAGTACCCGCTTCCTTCGCCCTTTCTCTGTCAGTAGAAGCAGTTCGCCACGTGCAGGCCAGGAGCTGGGCTTTGGTGTCAGAGGCTGTTGAGACGCAAACGCCTTATGGGAGGCATTTTTATAGACAGTGGGAGCTCATCCCCACGCCACCCCCGGCTGTGTTGACACCTTTAGACCAATTGATGTATGAGGTCTGTAGAACGAGTCTGCGGAAGTGGATGTGTAAGAATGAGGTTTCTGTTTTCAACACATACAGTACCGTGCGGGGACGATTTGGTGTCGATAAAATTCAGTAAAACAAGATAAGATCTCTAGTATCCATCGAAATTTCGTAGAAAATAAATTAAGTTTCATCAGTCTGAGAAATAAGGAATATACATCTCACTAGCATGGTTGCTGCGGTGCTTTAAGCAACCATGTGTCCTGTACTAACCAAGGTTTCCAAAACTTCTCCTTCCGAGACGAAAGCAGAAAGATGTCCCGTTTACGCTTCTTCAAAATATAAATCATGGGTGACTACTACTAACAAGGCCAGCCCAGAGATTATAGGATAAGCGCTTCAAGCCCCAATGTCTACGCAAAATCTGAATTGTTGCTCTGACAATAGGGTGAGGAGCTGTCTGGTAGCGAGTTTCTATTGTTCATCACCCGCGTAGATAGCGTGCTCTCGTTACTCAGCATGAGCATTCTAGCCTTTTGAAACTCAAGTTCATGTGCACTGATGCTTGTCCCGCCTATTCGTTGGAAGAACCGTGGGAAGTCGTCACCATATTGGCCGAGGAGGACGCGGCGAGTTAGCAGCAAGTCAAAACTTTCACCACGAAGTTCTAAAGGGTAAAGATTAAGCAAGCTCCGCGATTGTAACGTTCTTTATACGATCCGAATTAAGTGGAAAAGGAAGACGGGTTTGAGTGGAGTAAGCAACGCTTTACTATTCTAAGAATGAGCGTACAATAGCTGAAATGCACGCAAGATGTGTTAGTCAACGGCATATAGAAAGCATACAACAAACAATCATGACATTCACCCGGGCTTTGAAATGGAAGACAATCTTTCGTGCTGGATGAGGTTAACACAGAAAAATCAAGCTTCTCGAGTTCTCAAATTGTAAGGACGGATGCGTTGTTGTTGTTCCAAAATTTGAGGGTAACACAGAGAGTCAATTTCGGTGGGGGTACACATAATGGGTCATCTAGATCAGGATTGGCATTTTGAACATCAGACTGTTCACGGTGTTCGGTTATTACTGGAGTATCAGACGTAGTAGGGAAAATCGGCGTTGAATTTCTGACTGTTGGGGCTAGGCGGCGTAGAGACACTATTTCAGTCTTACCATCTTGATGAGCAATGTGTGCATAGAGTGGGTTGCAGGTCAATAGTTGTACTTCCTCCACCAACGGTTGGTATTCAGAAGATCGGTCGCATCGCTGTAAAAGTACAGGACCCGGTGTCGTCAGCCAAGAAGGTAAGGATGTTCCTGTGGTAGAACGCCGAGCATATTGAAACATGCGTTCATGAGGGGGTGCAATTGATCGAATTACATAGTAATGATCGTATGCAATGAAGTGCTTCAGGTAGGACTAGCTCCCAACGAGTTGGAGGTAAATTACGGGTTTGTAATGCTAGGCAGTCTTCCAAATGGTACCGTTGAGGCGTTCAACATGACCGTTTCCTTGTGGGTTATAGGCCGCGGTGTGGCTCATAGCGACGCCTTTCTCAAGCAGAAAACTCTTGATTTCGGAAGACATAAAAGACGATCCCCGGTCTGAATGAATGTATGCTCGCATCCCAAAGAGGCAGAAAAGTTGTGTAAGACATTCAATTACAGTGGCTGATGATAAATCGGCACAGGCAAAGGCAAATGGGAACCGCGATAATTCATCGATTAATGTGAGCAGGTAGCGGTTGCGTGAACAAGATGGTAACGGACCTTTAAAATCTATGCTCAAACGTTCAAATGGTTGCGAGGCTTTAATTAGCTTACCAGATGATTTGAAAAATCTTGGGTTCAGTTCTGCACAGACTTTGCAGTTGGATATAACACGTCTGACATCATCAATAGAATATGGAAGATTTTTACATCGAATGAAATGGAAAAAACGAGTGATCCCTGGGTGGAAAAGTGAGCTGTGCAGTTTTTCGAGCTGATCTGAATTCGAAGTTGATGCACACACATCATCCGGGTGATGTCGCCTACATTATGTTGCAATCGATTTGCACTCAGGAGATCAGTTGGCAAAAAGTGGCGGCGATTCCACAACTGCGGCAGCCAGGCCACAAAGAGCGAAAGTATCACGGCTTCCACCGAATGGAATTTCAACTTTATCGTGAAGACCCAGGAAATCATGTCCAAGTAGGATATCTGTACAAAGATTGGGAAGTACAAACAGTTTAAAATTCCCATAGGAGTCACCTCGGTATTTGATTGAAACAGAGCAGTAACCAGTTGTTTGGCAAGACATTGAAGTTGATGCCATTGTGACGACTGATTTGGCTGGATAAACCTTCCAAGTGTGCAGTTTCAATACCTCGGAGCTGATAAAGCTGCAAGAGCTTCCTGTGTCGATCAGAGCTCGAAGGGGTGTTTCGTTTACAGAGACGGTTGTAATTGTACGTGATAAACAATCAGGTATGATGTTTGCCTGTGTTACTTGAGCGGCATACATGTTGAAAATGACCCCGTTTACCGCAAAGATTACAAATAGCTTCGCGCGCCGGACATTTAGAACGAGGATGTTTTGTCCGACCACAGAAATAGCAACTTTGAGTAGATAGTGCTGAAAAATTAACCTACTTATCGCAAGCATCAGATCGTGGTGATAACTTAGATACACTTTCAGAATGATTCGGAGCAGTTGAGGATGAAAACGACTGATTGTTTCCATATGATTGTGACTGCTTGTGTGCCAGTTCAAGCGATCTTGCGAGTTGATGTGTTTCGTCCAAGGAAAGATTGTTATGAGCCAAGAGTTTTTCGCGGATAGAATGGGAGAAAATCCTGTTTATTATGGCGTCACGAACACATTCATTGTGATATTCAGCTGCAGTGACTGCTTTGAATTCGCAGTCTTTAGGTAATGACTTTAGACTTTGAACAAACTGGTCAACATCTTGTCCATTTTCTTGTTTACATGTTTGCAAGAGGTATCGTGCATAGATAATATTACTAGGACGAACATATATTTGCCTATTTGCAACAAGCGGTCAACTTCAATTCTTATGAATTGTTCATCATCTGGGCAATGTCTTCTCGATTTGGTTGCAATAGGCTTGCGAGCTGGCGACAAGTTCGTAAAGAGTGAGGGAGATTCAACGCTTGCAGCAGTCAAGCCGCAGAGGGTAAATGCATCACGATCACCACCGAATGGAATTTCGATCTTGGAGTGCAGACCAAAGAAGTCATGTCCAAATAGGACTTCAGTGCAGAGATTAGGTAGTACGAATAGTTTGAAATTTTTATATAGGGCACATCCGTATTGAATGGATACAGAACAATAACCCATCGTTCGACAAGAGAGTGTCATAGACGCCATTTTGACCACTGAAAAGCTTGGGTAAACTTTCCAATTGTATGAATTTACTATGTTAGAGCTGATAAAACTACAAGAACTCTCAGTATCGACAAGAGCACGGAGGGCAATTCCGTTGATTTCAACAGTTGTGATAGTGCGGGATAAGCAAGCAGGTGCAGCGGCAACAGACATAGATGATAAAACTGGCATCAACGCGCAGTTTGTATGGTGATTGAGTCTAGTTTTCGAACGGCATACGCGCTGAAAATGACCTCTTTTGCCACAAAGATTGCACACTGATTCTCGTGCAGGGCATTTTGAACGAGGATGTCGGGTATAACCACAGAAATAACAAGTTTGCATGGATGTTGATAAAGCAGTGGTATGATCGCCACACAGATTAGACTGTGGTGAGGGCTCGGCCGGTTTCTGTTGTGTGGATGGGATCGCTGAACATGAGAAGGACTGATTACCTGTATATGACTGAGAATGTCTGTGTGCTCCGTCTAGACTGAGTTCCGACTGCGCCAACAGTTTTTCGCGAACAGAAGAGGACTGAATTCCGTTTATCACAGC
>JACCGJ010001412.1:25230-40400 GCA_013407085.1 Atriophallophorus winterbourni | reverse complement strand
CACGTTGCAGCAAGGTCATGTCCATTATTAACCATGGAGTCTATGCTTGAACAGCGTACTCCATTGTTGGTCTGATATAGGTGTTAATTATCCATGGGAGTATCTGCTCTGTGAAATTACCGAAGATCCTTCTGACCAGTGCAAAGCTTTAACAATACTTTTTGCATACTACCGAACACTGCCATGAAGACTTCAAGTTACTGCTAATCCAAATACCCAGGTCTTTTGCTTCCGTAACCCATGAAAGTTGCTGAGATCCTAGAGAGTATGTGAATTCGAATGTTTTACCGACGTTTAACATTTTACATTTTTGGATGTTGAATGGTAGGCAGTTTCGAAATGACCACGTATGAAGTGCTTCGAGCTCTTTTTGTAGAATTTGGCAATCTTCTATGGTGCGTACGCTAGTCCAGACTTTGATGTCATCCGTAAATAAGATGATATTTCTGCGTACGATTTCAGGTATATCGTTCGCGTACACAAGAAAGAGTATTGACTCACAGACTGAACCTTGAGTTACGCCAGTTGTAACTTCTACTGGGATGGATAATGCCCCATAAATTCTAACCCTGATAACTCTACCAGTCAAGTAATTCTGTATCCACAGCGTGCTCCCAAGCTGCTCCAATATTTTTAGCAATATGTTGTGGTTAACACGCTTAATAGCTTTAGACATATCCAAGTAAAAAGCATAGATAGTGTATTTATTATCCATGGCTCGAGTCCAGTTGTCTAGAGTTATGAGAAAATTGATGAGGCATGCGTGTCTTCTCCTGAATCTGTGCTGTACAATGAAAATAAGCTTATTTATCTCCAAATGTTTGATAAGTTCGTCAGTTATAAATCGTCGATAACTGTCAGAGACCACCGGTAACAACGTGACTGGTCTGTAGTTAGATACAACGCATCGGTTTCCTTCATTGCATATCGAAGTGAATAATCCACTTTCCAGTCAGTGACAACCTTGCTACAACTCAGTGACAGGTTGAGAAGGTCAAAGAATGATGAGAATAGATCATTGGCGCATTGTTTTAGGAGGAAAGGTGTTATTTCTTTAACCCCGATTAGCTTTATCAGGACACTCTTGGATATTACAGTGATTTTGTATAGTTTGCGTATTTGTGATATGAATGCATGCATATTGTAACTTAAGCGCTCGTTAGGGTAGATCACTGTAGAGTATAATTGAGCGAGTTTGTTAGCGGCTTCGAAAGCAGTGGATATAGTTCCAGTCGTATTTAGTAAAGCGGAAACTTCTGGCTTTACCTTGACCGTTCTGTTTACGATCTGGGAATGGTGCTTCGTGTTAAGTTTAGTTTTATCCACGAGATTGATTTGATACCCTTCTTTATCCTTCTGGACAAGTTTAGTAAATTTGATTCTCAACAAACTGCAAGATTTCTAGGTTTCAGGCGTTGACTGCAGTATGTTGCTTCTCCACACACAGTTTCTCACCATTAACTATTTCCATGTTCGACTCCGGATCACTAATGTGAAACACTTTTCATTTTTGAAAGATATTTAGAGTGTAGTTATATTTTCTGCTAAAATTTCTGAAGTATCGATGACCAACATTGTTGGACACAAATGTCTAAGCATCAGTAGCTCGTTTCGCTTCAGATATATAGTCGAAAACAATGACTGAAAGATAACTCTTTCCAATTGATGCTTCATAGTGGATATCCTCGATGACATTTTCCTCGCTCGTCGGAACAAGATCGAGTATGATTGGTGTGTTTGTAAATCCGCAGAGAGTGCTGCTCGATATGTGGTTAAATACATGTATTTCGTTGAACATTTCGTGGAATAAATTATCAAGGGAATTTACCGGTGGAATCTCGCTTTTTAGTAAATTCGCGAGATTAAAGTGACACATAATCAGGACATTGTTTTGATATCTGGAAACAACCAGCTGTGGTTTCTCAAGTAAACTAGCATTAATTGCCTTGTCTGCTGACGGTGGTAGTTGAATCACACCAACAACACAGTTTTCACAGGTTGCTTATTCAAGTGAACACCAAATTGTATTTTCCAGTATCAAATTATTATCCGTGATTTCTCTGAACGTGAGGTGTTAATAATAGTAAATAGCAACACCACCTCCTCCACGGTTATTTGAGCACTATGGAACAGAATCGTGTTTGGAATGGAAATTTCCTCCTCAGCAAATTGCTGATTGAACCAGGTTTCCGTTACGGCTATCAGGATTCGTGAATATTTTTGACGAAGCTCAAACAGCTTAGGTAACTTATTTATGAAGCATTGTGCGTTTGTGTACAAACATTTGATGCTTGATCTGGATAAGTGTTGAATGATAAGTATTTGAGCAGGTGAGTTGAGTACGTGTCGAAGATGGCCAGGCTCGTGTTAATTGGTATATTACAACACTGACTCCAATAGAGTCGGTCAACATTCGTTTTTAAGAGCAGGATTCCCGGCATCACTATGCTCGGTATCAACAGGTTCGGCAACATCCAAGATAGAGTCGGCTTTCATGTGTACGCTGATAAGATTGATCTATCGTGGATTTATTTTTTCGATACTGGATGTAATTGTTAGTCACGGTATTCACCATGGTTGTGGTTGAAGATGTCAGTTTAAGGGGTCGTGGACCATTAGCTTCGTATTTCGGACACTTCGAAATACCGAAAGTAACGATAAAAACGCATTACTGGTTTGGATATCATTACCAATAAATCACCACTGTTGTATGTCTTGATTGGATTAACACTTTGTATCTGAACCAGTTGCAACTTTTTGGAAAATTAAGAAAATAAATGTGCTCTTATTGCAATCATTTTTGGTTACCTTCTGGTGGCGATTTTACCCGCTCTGACTAGGTCACATCAACAAATACACGAGATGTTTCTTCTGTTCCGCACCAAAGCAAGTGTGTCAATAGAAGTATATCATTTAAATTCCTTTCATTTTGCACATCTACCTTGAGCAAACGCAGCTTAACTTGGTGTAGCGCTTAAAGAGGACGACTCATGCGAATCGACAAAACCATGTTGATCGCTTTTAGATTCAAATTAGGGCACAGTTTTAACCATTCAGGCAAGTCATTCTGGTGTCTATTGGAAAATAACGTCTCAGTCGACTCTGGCACGTCGGTGCAAATAACACTAAGCGAATTTCCTTTCGAGGCAACCTTGGTTAATGGGGGTTTCGATGTGATCCGTTTCGGCTTTGAGACGCTTTTAACACTCTTCTCGATGTCGTGCTGCAACGATTCAACCTTTTCCGGATAATGGTTTGGTAGTGGTAAAGTTGAACGTATTCGTTTGTTTAGTTTACATGGTGTAGGCTTGATTATTGTTTCTACAGCATTATTTACTTCTGCAAGCTCCTCTCTCAGTTTTGACAATCTACTCCTTATTGTATTAAACACTTTCCCAACAGATGGATGTATACTCATGCGATGGCCATTTATATTTACATTTCTACAGGCATAGCAAAAATAAAAAACAGATGGATATTCACAAGCCTCACACATTCATCAGTTAAATTGTCATCACATGACGCGTTTTGGTGAAACCCATAGGAAGTACATTTAAATGAAACAGTATCAACTCTTACCGGATCTGAAAACGTGATGCAGAGGTCAAAATAATTCAGTGTGTCCGCTGCATGAATACGTCTTGCTGTCACAGCTAAATCGATTTTTCCTTTGTCTGGGCAGTGGATCTCGTGACAGGTATAAACATGTTTGTGGGTTGCGTAGAGCTTGCCGGCTGATCGATAATGGGTGTTTTGTCGAATGAGATATTTGACTGTGTTCGGTAGCGAGATTTCGGCATTGAACAATTAATCCGCAATAACTTGTGAACCACAGAAAATAGAACATAAAATAAGGTATTGAAACTGTATAGCTCATAAAGGTCTTTGCAATGATTGCATATTCTGTAGAATAGCTGGTTCTGGGAAAAACATTGTGCGCGTGAACAAATTGTTCTTTTTACGTCAAACTGGTAACTTCACTGTTAGTCGACTTGCACAACCTATGAAATCCGATAGATATTGTTAGGTGGTACACCGAATTCTTTAAATGGTATAAATTCGTGCAGATGCAATTAACATATAATCAAAATTATTAGAGCAACGAAAAATACGTCCGCACACTAGCGTTACGTTAACCGTCACTTTAACCGTCAGTCATAAGCAGTGGTTGCATCAAATAATATTGACGCAAAGATACAGCAGCTCCAGTATAAATTTGAAAATCTAGTAGGCTAGAAGTCAAGCCCATCACCACCCGAATATTTTTCATTGGCTACGAGGTCGAGATGTTTAACGAAGCCGAACCAGTTATAAAATGAGCCACAAGTCGCATAAGGGAAGCGAGTGTTACTATATATTACGGAGAATATGGGTGCAATATTTACGTATTCAGATTATGAGGAAGAACAGAAGATAGAACTGCCCCTCCTAGACCAAAGAAAATAGTCTTCAATTCTGATGACGACGAAAAGACTGTCTTTTACAGATGATAACGACGTTACAGAGAAACATCATATATGTCATGATGTTTTCTCAGAGGATAGAATACGAATGAAACACGACACTCAAGAACTTTGGCATTCATTGCAATCTGGGAAAGCAGATCGTCATATATGGATTTTTGAGATCAGAAAAAAAAGGCATACGATAGAAGACGTTAACGTTCAACCTGATTGCTGTAAGAGATTTGAACCGCCAAAGGTATTATACATTAACGCGACTATTCTGATAAACAAGGTGGACAAGTTAAGTGAGCTTGCGCGTTTTTAATATCCTGATCTAATTATGGAGACAGATACGTGATGATCATCCGATTATGGGGACAAGGAGCTCTTAATTCCAAGTTATCAAACATTCTGCAGAGATTGAGTCATTCGTGGTTGGGGTGTGGTAGCAATTTATGTTAAAACTCACCAAGCGATAACCTTTCTCGAAATCACCTTAGCATGGCAGAGACTTCTTGGTGCCATTACTAAACCAATTCTAGCGCATCCACTATAGGTGTTCTTTTTCCCTCACCTAATACTGACGATTCAAAGCTGATCAAAAATTTATGTAAACACTGTTGATCAAGCGATTTCTTAATAAGGGGTGACTTGAATGCACCTGATATAAACAAGGAAGATTGGTGGATCATTGAAAATAGTTTGGTATTAATGTAGATAAACTTTTCGTTTAACATTAAAAAAGTTAGATAACATTGTGTGCTACTGGCTTTTCATCGCCCATAGGTCAATGACTACCCTAGATCAATAAACCTTTTATAAGTGTACACATCAGATAAAAACGTTTGTGGAAAATTACTCACAGTAGCAATAAGATAAAGTCCATTTAGAATTACACGGGTTGGCAAACTATGAACCACCTGAAAAAGAAAAATGATAATTAAATTCAAGTTGACCATTGCAAATTAGTCAAAACATGCCCAAGGCGCCGTTTCATACATTTTGATGTGGTCCATCGATTAACAGCAAATTTACCGTTTCAACGTTAATATCTCAGTTTGCTCACGCGTGCAAACTTTCTCCCACAGTTAACTATCGTACGGTTTTCGCTTTCATTGCAAAGAACACATCTAACTACACATTTTGATATGCCATTCTATGCTCTACTTTGTGTGGTTATCGAGTTATCACGGATTATTCGTAAAATGATCAAATCAAGAATAATAACTCAGCTAAATCGACCAGTCGAACGGACGACCATTCTTCAACCGGTCGTCCCAATTCAGCCTACAATGCGTGGTCGAGTCACGAGATCCAACACAAACGCGAAAAAATCGATCTATCATGGTGTGAATACGACGGCTGTTCCCCCGACAGCGACATCAAACCACCTTGACCTCTGCGCCAAGTGCCTGTACCTGGTAAGCAATGATAGTGCTTCAGTTAAATGTATTTTTCGTGATACACATGTGCACTTGGCCTGCAATGAGAATTTAACCAATGAGTGTGTGAAGATCGTGAATGATAAAAACCTCCCTTTCGTTTGCTAATTCTGTATTGACTGTAGAAATTCAATAGTGAATCGTAATCGCAAGAGTACATAATTCTCTGCTAGAAACGAGACCAATACAATAGAGAATAGATTATTGAAAATGAAAGAGGAAATTGCAAATTTAAAGAATACTCTATGACCAATAATCAAGACTAAAACAGTTGAATTAAATAATGGAATACGCTCGACCTCACCGCCACAGAGTGCTCCTGAAAAAGTTAAATTATTACACGACACTGAGAAGATTGTTAAAAAAAGCTTTAAAGCCGAAACCGTGCTGAATTGTATAAGGGACAATCTTACTGATAGACACGTTCAAGTTCGCGTTGGCAGCACCTTATCTAGAAAAATAGACGTTACAAGTGGAGTTCCGCAAGGCTCGGTGCTTGGACCTCTTCTATTCTTGGTGTATATGAACGATATAGTAGAGGATATTGGATTCAACTTGATACTATTTTCCGATGATATTAAAATATGGAAACGTGTAAGGTCTGTTAATGACTGTATGGCATTACAATGGGATCTGTGCACCTTATTTCATTGGTCCTAGTTAAATGAGTTACCATTTAACCCTGAGAAATGTAAAATGCTGCAGCTTGGAAAATCTCTACACCACACGTATCAGGTTGACACGCAAGATCTCGTCTGGACCACCGCAGAAAAAGATCTCGGCATATGGGTTTCGTTTAACCTTAAGCCTGGACATCATTGCCGCATGGTGTACAATAAAGCTTGCCCTATCTTGAGTCTTCTCAAAAGAATATTCAGGATTTTTACGCCCGAAACCCTACACCGGGTAATTAACACGTATATACGTCCTGTTATGGAATATTCCATCCAAGCCTGGGCACCATGGCTGAGGAAGGACATCGAACTACTCGACAGGGTTTATCATTGTGCTACACAGTTGGTCCCCCTTAGAGAAATTTGCCTTTCACAGAACGAATGTTAAAACTGAACCTACACGATTTACCCAACGACGGATACGTAGTGATCTCCTGTTGACATTCAAAATCTTGCATACTGAAAACCATCGCCTTAAACATTTGCTAAATCCCAATGGCCTTACTCGAACACGAACACATTCAAAGGCTTATGCATTCCGCATTCTCGATTGGATATTCGTCGTAATTTTTTTCGGTAAGAATTTGTTTCACTTGGAACTATTTGCCTGAAGAAATCACACGAGCAGAATCTGTTGAGGTTTTCGCTTCCAAACTCGATGAGTTTATGATGAACCATGCGGTATGCAAGTGTCCCTATTAATTTTTGAGATATTTTACATATATTTTTATATATTTCATGTACCTTGTCATCCTATGGTTATTGTTAAGCTTACTGCTTTTTCTACCATAAAATTTTTTGAGTTCTGAGTTCTGAGTTAGTTAGTTAGAAGAAATAGGAGGAAAAATTGGCTTTTTTCATTAAACGAATTTCGAGTAGATACAATAATTACACCAAAAGTTTAAAAAATAACGATTTGCTTCTGACATCAAGATTCAATTTGCCGACTAAACGATGTTTCTTGTCCGTCTCGATTAATAATTCCCAAATATAACCCAGCTTATTATCAAATTCCTTAACCAAACTTTTTGACACAAATTTGACAACAATTTCCGGCATCTCGTATTTTATACAAAAATGCACGTCCGAAATTAACTTCAGTTCATACGACAAAATGATGGATTTGACGAAGATATAGCTTAAGTATTTAACGAAAAAAGCGGAAGAAATGTTTGACAAACATTAATTTTGTGCATGGCTGATTTAAAGTTTTCGCTAAAAGGTTATCCATTAATCTTGTAAATATCTATAAAGGTTTGACATAAAACGCAATCCATGTCCTGAAGCGGATTCCTGTGCATCTGCTTGAAGTAGTAGCATTTAACACAGATGCCACGTTGACCAATAAATTCCAAAGTTCCATGGATTCCACTTGCTTGCCTAAAAGCCAGAAACAATGTATGAACAACCTGATGTATATTGAAGGGGATTCTAGTTTAATAGTTAACTATGAAAATGCATGACATATTCGATTTTATTCGTTCTTATGAATTACCAAGAAGTCTCAGATATGCCTTAGATGACACACTTAGAGCCGATAAAAACAATGCCCTTATAATTCAGGATAAGCTGAAATCATCAAGTTATCTTTTTAAGTTAAGATCATCCAACTTACACAGCAACATAGATTTCATTATAAAATATTGTAATTCATCCGTAGCTGAAACAATCAGTTCCCCTGAGGCTATCTCAACCTACAACAAGTCAAAATACGCATATACAACCAGCCAACTTTTCTCGCCTGATACACTGAATACCTTGTGTATAAACCTGAGTGACATGAGTAAATTCTGTCAACAAGCAACTGTCAGTATTTAACCTGACAAAGCAAACATACCACCAGCCATATGCAAAATATGTGGCAAAGAATTTCAACTTCTCTTACTGAACTTATTCAAAGCATCTATCGAATCTGGGGCATTTTGGGCAGAATGGAAACAATAAATTATTATACTAGATACAAATCTGGCTCGGAACACTTAGTCATAAAATACTGACCGATAAAACATACAGCTTTATTTTCAAGCTTATTAAAAAAGTGTTTTGAAAGCTATACCAGAACTGGTCTGTTACAATCCCATTAGTTGTTTCGAAGACAATAGAACCGATAGTGGCGAATGGGCTGGAGAATTTCATTCTGAAATCGAGGAGCTAAAATGCGGAACATGGATTCACAGAACATAGATCATGTGGCTAGAATCTTTTAAAAGCGCGTGAGCACTGGTGCGAGCTAATCACTTCATGTGGTTCCGTTGATGTAATTTAATAAACTCCGGCCAATCGTTCGATTGCGTACCACATGGCCATCTGATTGCGAAATTGAAATCAATGAATATCGATGGCACTCTGCTTGAATGGATTTCACATTGCAGGATTTTAAATGCTAAGGAATAAAATTACCAATATAATGGTTAACAATCGTCTCTGTTTTCTCCAAATACTACGTGCAAAATATGTGGAATTTAATGGCAGCCAACCACGTCAACCTCCGGGCATTCGTCTTCTTGAGTTACATCCAGACACGAAATTGAGCGTAAAAGACTTTTCCAACTAGAGAACCGATGACGAATGATGTCTATTCCTTTTTGTGAATCCACTGACGTTATTTTACAACTGGCACGCCTAAATTCAGCCTCCTCGGTGCGATGTGGATTAATAACTTAAAACTACATATCGATGGTGTGTAGTATAAAATCGACAAAGATGATGGTATACAGCGCGTGCGTACTAAATGCTTTACTGTTCGGCAGTAAATCGTGGACCACCCACGCAAGACATTAACGGGAGCTGAATGCTTTCCATCTACGAAGCATCCGTCGTATCTTGAGCATATCGTGGATGGACAGAGTTCCTAATGCTGAGGTTTACAGAGAATGCTGGTTTACAGAGAATGTTCACTCTACTGCGAAAGCGCCGCCTGCACTGGCTTGGTCATGTCTGCAGAAGGAAAAATGGTCGTATTCTAAAAGATTTACTCTATGGTGAGTTTTAACTAGAAAGTCGACCATTGGGCAGACCGAACTCTTGGTACAGAGACGTTTGCAAAAGATATATGAAAGCTCTTGGCATTGAGATGGCGAGTTGGGCAGAACTTGCTCTTGACCGCTCACATTGAAAGCACTGTGTGAAGCGTCGTCTGCAAGCTCGGGAGGAACAGATACAGCTCTTCGATGGTGAACGCAGATCACGCCACTGGCGTGCAAATGACGCAATACAACCGAGTTCTAACTTTCGTTGCCAGCGCTGCATGAGAGATTGTTCCTCCGAATCGGACTGTTTAGTCATTACAAAAGCTGTAAAACTTGAACATTCACGCTATTGTTATGTACATCCATGGTCAACATCGACCGAAGAAGGCCAACAACAACAACAGTATAAAGTCGGGGTCGTTTACCCGAAATTTCAATCAATAAAATTCCATAGCATCAACTGGATCAGATCGGGTAACAACATGCCTCTACTGTCATGGTATCGTGTGTTCGTGTACGAACGTCAACCGATTCGCTACGAACGTTGAGAAACGACTAGGTTGATTGGTAATATATTATAAAACAATAATGGAATCAGTCCAAAAGTTAACGTTTTTGCGAAGTTCACCAAGTAGATGAACTGTCATCCTAAATTTTTTGATGGAAATGCACATATCATTATCGTCCAACCAGAGAATTCTAATTACGTTTCTATCATAGTTTTGCACTTTGGCTTATAGAAACATCTCCTCGTAGTCAGCAGCGAAGGCATAGGCATGTAATCGAAAACATAGAAATACGTCGATCAAATTTGTCGTCAGATTTAATCCCTAAAGTAGTACATCATTCAACGACACACCATTGTGTTTAGCCGCACAATCGAATACTACTCTCAGCTTTCTCGGTTTCTTAAGATTGAAAACCGGATGGTGGGGCAAATTACAAACATTATTCTCCTTGGCATTATCCCGAACGGGTTCAATAATACAAGTCCCCAAATGATGAGACTTAACCTTGTCGTATCGCTCAAACAAACTACTATCATGTTCAAATCGACGACGCAAGTAGCTCAAGCTTCTTTCCGCCGTCAAATTATTTGTGGTGAGCTTGCTTATATCAGACGTCCAATGTAGCGGTATTTGAAAATGAGCGTCAATAATTTCTGATCGCTTTACTAGAGAAAAGGCTTCTTTTTAATAACGCGATCGTTCATTTCCATCGGCGAATATGTTCACGAAGTTCGTATTTCATAGACGGTTGTTACATTCCTCAATTGACATTTTCTCCAAAAAATAATTTGAACACAAGATATCCTCTGAGGTTTGCATGCCGGTCATTGCAAAATCCAACCCAACAACGTTTTCGCTGCGAATGGACGGCGTCTGCCACCTAACCGCTGTTACAACGCCCGATGTTCTTTATGAACATCACAGCCTATCAGCACAGTCACAGGATGATCGCTGGCATCGAAGAAGTCAACGTCTTTCAAATATGCAGGCTGTTCACTCAAGTCTATTATTGAACATTGTGATACACGCGGCAACGTTTCCACTGTACAAGCCTTTGTGACATGGATTACTTGACTGCCGTCAAACTAGTGTATTTTATACTTTAAACGGGAACAACAAAGTTTACGCTGATGCCCCAAAGTTGTGAATGAAACTTGCGCAGGACGTTTAGGCATCTTGCCCTGTTCAACGAACACCTGAAGAATCAAAGTCGTATCAGAACCACCATCCAAGAAGGCTACAGCATTTACAAGCCCAGTCGGATTCTCTATCTTGATGGGTGTTGAACCTAAGAACACTTTGACACTGATTGCCGCATGACTGCAATGAATATTCTTAGACGATTTCTCTGTATCCTGATCGTAATGTAAAACGTGTGGTGCCGTTTACCGCAATTTTTCGCAATGCAGCAGGACTTTTACTTACATCACACAGCGCCATGAGACCGTAGCAAACAGACAAATCAAACGGAATTGCGCCTAGCGATTTCTCAGCGCGACTTGACATCCGATTCAATAAATTTTTGATAATTTTTTCAATTCGTTGGAGGCATTGCAAATGCAGCATAACGTGCTAGGCTCTGCATCACTAGTGGTAATGAAAACGTTTCTTTTTCCACGACTGTGAGAAATGACGTTTCGTACAACAGCAAACTGACATAATGCACACTCACAACATCGTTTGAACTCCTAAATAAGTCACTGAACTACAAAGGAATTACCAAGATAATATTCCAGACCGAAAGTTTGGTAACGTTGGCGCTCGACTGTTTGTATGTGAACCGATAGGAAACTCCATCAGTAATTCGACTTTGATCGTCTATCGATAACAATCGGATTAGATCTGATCCAAAATTACCGACCGATCAGCCGGAATTATTTGAAGCAGCTGTTCTAAAAAAACTACAACAGCCAATCCCTTCCGAATCGGCTTCCTAGATGGTACACCTCACAACTCCCAACCCATCCGTGATACACTGTCCTGTTGCTATACAAACACCGAGGATTTATGAACAAATTCTTTAAATTACAGCTGATCCATTCGAAAAAAATCGAACTCATTGCCATCACAAAAACCTGGTTGATCCCAACCATATTAAAAACTTCATTAATGCTCTTAAACATGCCGTCATTCTGCTTGATCGTGAGACTATGGGGTGGAGGTGTCGCAGCATATATCTCCAACAATCCCTCGCTCTATTTCCACCGTTCACTTGACTCAGCTTATGTCCTACAAGCTTGGAAAGAAGACTTAATCACTCTGGTCTTTAAACTAGGCGACTGCACATAACCAGCTGATTACCACCCGGTGACCTTGCTGGCTGTGATATAAAAGGTCATGGAAATTAATAAAGCTGACACCATCACACGCCACCTTGAGGAAAATCACACCCTTGCTCCAGAACAGCATGGTTTCCGGCCAGGACACTCCTGCCTGTCCAACCTACTGTTGGCTAGGGACGATTGAACAAAAGCCGTGGACTGCGGAGTTGCAGTGGACGTGGCATGCTCGGGATTTTAGAAAGCCCTCGACAGAGTTGATCAACTTATTCTCATTCAGAAGCTACACCACTATGAAATCGATTACGCTTCGTTGATGTGGATCAGCTTATTTCTACAAGGTTGCACCTCGAGGGTGCGCGTCAAAGAGGCCTATTCAGAATGTTTCTCTGTGACCAGTGGAGTTCCGCAAGGATCCATACTCAGACTAACTCTCTTCACTTATGTTCATCAACGATATCAGTATCATCTCACCAGGCTCTTTTTTACTCCTTGCGGATGACCTGAAGGTATGGCGTTATACAATTAGCTTTGAAAATCATAGACTCCTGCAACGTGACCTCGACCGCATTTATCAATGGTCATTAGAACGCAATTTGCCGTTCAACTCAACAAAATGACACATTCTGACCATTCGACACTCTGTTCGTTACAATAATCACTTGGGTGACGACCAGGCAACCGACCTCAGCGTCAGCGCACAGCAAGACTTGGGCTGTCTCAGCCAGTGGGACAAGGCTGCACGAACCGCGAACCATCGTGTTGGTCATCTGAGACGACTTTTCAGACGCTTTGACCGACGACTTTTCCCACAGCTACTGTCCTCTTACATCCGCCCCCCAACGCTCGAATATGCAGTCAGCGCGTAGCATCCATGGATCCAACAAGACATGAACGCCCCCGAACAGCTACAACGACTAGCAAAATAGCTTATTAATGGCTTTCATCACATGTCCAATTAATAATCACTTACCGACTCATTTAGGGAGATTTCCTTCTGATATTTCACATTCTCACAAAGAATCAGCGACCTTGTAAGTCCCTGATCCCTCTATCCAATCAACACAATCATTGTGGGCACAATCTCAGGATTGCTCATCAGAACAGCCGATTGAACTGTCTAAGGTATTTCCTAACCCTTCACATATGCCGTGTCTGGAACGCACTCTCGCCGGAGGTGTAAGGTGCATAGTCACTGTACTGGTTTAAGCAACGCCTAGACAAACACCTATAACAATCGGAATCCAAGTGTTTTTCGTTTATCTTTCGCCATTCCAATCTACCCACTATACTTACATACAACTCACATTATGTTATGCGGTTATGGCTATGTGAGTCACATAGCCATTCCCTTATACAAAGTAGTTTGGCGGCCTAACTTGGAATACTGCGTTCAATCCTAAGCAACTTACTCGAGAAAAAATATCGCATGTTTCCAAAGGGCCCGGCGCCTTGCGAATGGGACGCCAGCCCCCCCTCAAGGGTCAGACAAATAATACCTATGAATAAAGACCCAAGGACTTCGATCTCTTCTCACTGAAGAGACAGCGGCTGCGAGGCGACCTAATAGAAGCCTTGAAGACTCTAAAGGGTCTTACGGGTGATAATATTACTAAACTCCTTAAACTTGCCTCTAAAGCAGCTACAAAGGGTAATTCTGTGAAACTTCTTAAAATTAGGCCAGGGTTGCTGACACGGAGCACTTTTTCAGCAATCTGGAACAAGCTCTGAGATTCTATAGTAAACCTCCCAAGTATGTGGAGCTCTAAAATGGAATTAGACGCTTAATGGCCTACAATATTTTCGCACATTATCACTCGCTATTGAAAATGTCCAAGTTGTTACTAGTTGTACAGACTTGCTAAAGTCTAGCACTGGTGATTGCTTGTGTTTACGTAAAGCCCAGTGCAAAGCGTGCGAAAAATTAAGTCTACTGCTTGAGGATGCTTGGCCGGGTGTTTCAATCAGCCAAGCCCGTACTCATTCTAGGTGATTTTTTTTTAACTCCAGATATAGACTTGGCAGCCCCTCAGGGACATCATGAGCACCGCATCTTTTCGATTGGATCCACTACCATGGATTACATCAGCACGTCTGAAAGAACCCACTAGTTCGCGATGAATGCCACCCATCCACTCTTGACTTGGGGCACTGTCGTTTCAGCTAGAGCTGTCAAGAAGGTCACGTTCCAACCTTTTCTTTGCAAAAGCGACCACGTCCGTAAATGTTAGGCTTCGAGCGATGTTGCGTTTTGACAAACCTCTTTGCGCGCGCCCTAGGAGTAATTGTAGTGCGTGTTGACTGGGGCTACTTCTACAGTCATGAAAAATCGTACCTTCGGTTTCGAGTGATTTTAGGGGTGAACTGGATGGAACTGGGACAAGACAGATGGCAAATTTATTAACGGGCTACAAGACTGCATGCTTCACTGCAATGCGTGAATAAGCACACGCCACCTGGTGGTATCCTGCGTTCGTGTTTCTATTCGCTAAAATTGATGGCCCTTATGGAAGCAATATAGACTATCGCTCACCTCCGGTTCGGGGAGCCGTTGGTTACAGAAGACCGCCCAAAACGATTGTGTCAAAATGGCAGCGTTATGTGCCTCAAACAGAGTTTGAGTTATCCTTAACCAGGGATGCTTAAATCAACCCGAAAAGGTTTACAGTACGCGCAATCTAGAGGAAAATCTAGGGTAAAATCGGTGACTTAGAACTGGAGAATGTACAAGTAGCTAATAGTGACCTAGCTAAGTTGACAGCCTTCTCAAAGTTTTTCAGTAGCGTTCAGCGAAGGGATAATTCTTTGCTCACACCGCATGAATTGCTTAACCTTCCATCTGGTGTCCCTGC
>JACCGJ010001412.1:0-24230 GCA_013407085.1 Atriophallophorus winterbourni | reverse complement strand
TTAGGTTGTCCTTCATTTTGCTCGCAATTCACTGTAGCAATTTTAGAGCATCTTCTTATTCTTTATTCTCCATCAGCTGACCTCTCACCGTGCTAGTGAGAAGAAACTGCCTTTTCTTTTTTCCAGCATCGATTATTGCGCGTTGCTGTCCTACTACTATCCTACTACTACAGCGCCTGGCACCGCGATCATTAGATATTGCAAACAGAGAAGAAAGAAAATTACTTTTGGCAGTGCATCGATTATAGCGCGGTGCTCCCCCAACTACATTCTCATAGTCCTACGACCATCACAGTTTCCACACGGAGAAAAAGGGTTGACCCTTTGGCAGTGGTGGGTGCTTCTCCGCAGCTTTCCACCGAAAGAAATTCTGGACGCTCGATTGGCTTGTCAGCCACATACTGTCCTGTGCAAACTGAACTGAACTGAACTAATGAAAAACTCTTAAAAAACAACAAGAACGTATTGTTACATTTTTATCTCCTATCTGTCTGAGCCTGTGCAACCTAACAGCATCTCATCCCACACGCAGTGTGTGACTACGCTTTACTTTGCGTCGACTAGGTTTGTGATTTCATAAATCATACATTGTTCACGCATATTATTGTATTGTTTCCTGAATATATGACCTCTAGCCATGCTGGTGAAGAGAACCCCTACGTTCCTTTTGAGATTTCCGGAAACAAAAGCGTGTGGAACTCACGAACTGTATACTCAATATCAAAGTGCCGGGTGCTCAACCGCATACCGTCGAAGGAAATCTGGACGCGTGATTGGCTTTTAGCCACCTTCAGCCTTGTGCAACTTGGACTTGAACTATTGAATACGTGCATGTACTTCCAAAAATATATATAAACAAATACATATGAATATTGAAATACAACTGTATTGACAGAATACGGATCAGAAATGCAGCTTTACAAACAGCCAAAAGTACATGTTTCCCCATTTCGTAATGAGACCTCTCCCATCTCCCATTAAACAGTTTACGAAACGCCTGGTTACTTACAAATCACTTCCTGGTAGTGGCGGGTGTTTTCAAGCACACCTCCGAAAAAATCTAGGCACTCGTTTCGACTTGGTCGACTATCGCACTGTGATACTGATACTGATACTGAATGTGATTTCGATCTAGACGTGGCAAATATCCCGTCGAAGGTCAGTTTAATGGCGGCATGTTGGATATGCAGGATATTCCCATTTTCTTGTCCAAAAATCAAAAATGGAGTTAAGCATCTTCTTTTCAAAAGTATAATTCAAGGTTTACAATACACACATAAGCGAAGTCTAAAAATAACTTATCAATATCAAAAAGATTTAGAGATTCTGGTTACGGTTCTTTGATGTCGAATGCGATCACTTGTCGGATATTAGGCACTGCTACCTGGATGCTGTTGGCCATTTAACGTTCATTTGTGGTCAGTGCTTCGCGTAATGTTTTAGACACTTTCACCTGTTCGAACCACTGTTCGAATATCGTCTACTCATGCGGTTCAAAGAAGCATTTCATTCATTGGAAGGGTAAAAAGGATCGGTACATAGACAGTGCCAGTTTTGTGCCACCTTGCATACAATTATAGACGGAACTCACTTAAAATTTACCCCCTATAACTTCCAAAGGAAAAGTTCGATCTTCCCATTAACCGTTATTCAAAAGATCTTGGGATCAGCAATTTTTAAGATGATTGGACGTTAACCCCTGCATGATGCAGCGGTGGCCCTCTACTCTCAGAGCTTGCCTTGTCAGCAAAATTCACCCATAATTCTCGTTTTGAAGAAGCTTAAACGGGATTTCATTCCAGATGAAAAAGAAACGTTACTTAGGAAATGAAAACCGGGAGAGTGCAATGCGCCGGAACAAGTGCAATTCCATGCTACAAATTTTGTTCTCGGAATCAAATCGTTGAGCTATGATGAGTATCGAACGAAACTCGACTTTTTACCGCTCGAGTATCAATAGTTCACTAGTTTATTATGGTATAAGAAGCTAAGCGCTTGTACAAACCGCAGGGTAGATTGAGCGGTGGGTGGAAAAAGCAATGAGAATGTTTGAGGTTCAATGGCCTTATAACGGGCCACATTTGCGTTTAGTATGCACCATCAATGGATTTTTCTGGCATTTGGACTGGTATGCCGTCAACCCGGGACCTAGATACTTACCACATCCTCCGGAACATAGTCAGTTGAAACCGTTTAGTCTTCCAATGCTGGGATCTGGAAGAACAATAAAACTGACAGAGTTAGCGGGGCTTTGACCAAAATGCAAATGGCACAGAAAGAGAACTTACCGTTGCCACGATCTAGTGAATTTTTAACAAATGCGGTATGGGTTTAAAAAAATTGAAAATAGTATTCACGGAGTACATGTGTCCTGGAAGTGGGAGATTTCATGGAGGTGGGAATCGAATCAAATATGATTTGCTGACAAAAAGCTAGTATGGCGATAGGCTGCCGATATATCCCACACTCACAACGAATTCCAGTAGAGATCATGCTACGAAGCTTTAGAAGCGAAGAATTCAGCGGCTTGTTACGAATTGTATTTTATCCACGAAGACAGTTAACATATGAAATGCCCTTCCCTTCCAAAAATGCCCTTATTCCAAAAAAGACAAAAAAGATCAAAAACGGCATGTGTAAACAGACAGACAAAAAAATCCCCCTCTTTTTTCTTTTTTTCTTCAATCATGTACCTTCTTCATGGTATACTTGTTGGCACATCGTCTGTAAAGACTTGTGTGATAATAATAATAAACTTCGTACAGCTAACCGGTGTTCATACGATCTTGTACTTAGCTTGCGGCCGGTTTGCCCGATGTAGTTCTTCTCGCAATCTCTTCACGTAATCTTGTAGACAATATTCGATTGTTCATTGTTTGCAACTTTGTCTTTTATATTGTTGACGTGATTGTGTAAAGTTGACGAGGGTTTGTGCGCAACCTCTCTTCCAAATGGCCGAAGGATCCGAGCTGCTATTTCTGATATATTCTGCACATACGGAAGAGCGCGCCTAACTCTGTTTTCATCATCGTTTCTTTTTGGGTACGGTGGAACTTGTTGCGTAGTACGAAGCTTAGGTATCCATTCTTCTGAAACACCTATACCCGGTATTCTTCTTGTCTTCTTAGTTCCGGCGTGCAATGTGTGGCTGCTCTTTTGAATAGGGTTCTAACGCAGCTGCGTTTATGGCTGGTCGGGTCTTCGCTGTGGAAGTTCAAGATCCATGAGCGTATTCTATCTGTAGACACTTGTCTCCAAATTTCCTTCGCTTGTTCGTCTCACTTGAACGTCCAGGAATGCCAGGCAGCCGTCAACTTCACTTTCTCTGGTAAATTGGATTCCCCTGAATACACCGTTCAGTAGTGGGACGTGATTCGTCCAGTTAAGTTCTTTTCATGATCACAAATGTGTCGTCCACATAGCGGATCCATAATTTTGGCCGTAATATTGGTAGAGCGATCCAGTCGAAAGGTTGCATGACTGCTTCGGCAATTAGGCTGAAAATCGGTGATCCCATTGGTTTACCTCGAATCTGCTCGTAGATTTTACCATTGAACTTGAAGTGTTTTCGAAGACAGCTCGATCAATTCCATCAAAATATCTCGTGTTAATCGATTTCCGTTGTGGTCAGTTCCTTTTTCGTGGAGCAACAATGATACGATCTGCTTTGCGAGTGTTCAATCGATTGAAAGAAACCATTATTTCATCTTAATCGATCCTCACATTCTTCAATTTCTGAAGAAATTGTTCTGCAGACTTGACGGAGTGTTCCGAGTCCGTCACCAGGTATAACAGTCTTCGCAATTCCTTCGATAACTTGTAATTAGATCCTCCCGGTTGGGAAACCATCGGGCGTAATGGAATATTCTATTTGTTTATTTTGAGTAATCCGTATAGTATAGTATAGTGGAGTCATCTGGCTTCATTCTTGTTTGTTCCATTCCATTCAGTTGACCCATAAACTTCAATTTCTTCAAAGTTGCCTTTATTTTGTTTTAAAGTCGTTTAGTCAGGTCTTCGTTCATTTGCCTGTATGTTGTTCTATCTTGAAGTAGCTGTTCAGCCTTCTCGATATGATCTGCTGTGTTCATTACGACAGTCGTTCTTCCTTAGTCGGCGGGGAGGATAGCAATGTTTCGGTCTTGTTTCAATCTGTTCAAAGCTTTGGTTTCTTGTTTACTGAGTGTGTCATGTTCCAAATTCCTGGTGAGTGAAGGTATAATTCATTGGCTGACTTTTCCTTGTGCGTCTTCTGTCAAAGTGTGAGATTTCAGTATTGACTCCGAATCAGCTACAAACTCCGAATTATTATCCCCTACCGAGAAATCACCAGTAGGGAAATTTGGGTCAAAAACCTGTCCGACAGACCCCTGACAGATAACGAACAACAAATTCTCGCTTGTGGCCTCAACTTCAATTTGAAAAATGCCAATTATACCGAATTCGTAGCTAATTTGGAGCCAATACTGAAATCTCACACTTTGACAGAGGACACACAAGAAGAAGTCCGCCAATGAAATGTACCTGCACTCACCAGAAATTTGGAACATAATACACAGTAAACAGGAAACCAAAGCTTTGAACAGATTGAAACAAGACCGAAACATTGTTATCCTCCCCGCCGACAAAGGAAGAACGACTGGTAATGAACAAAGCAGATTATATCGAGAAGGCTGAACAGCTACTTCGAGATACAACAACATACAGACAAATGAACGAAGACCTGACTTAACGATTTGAAAACAAAATAAAGACAACTTTGAAGAAATTGAAGTTTATGGGACAACTGAATGGAATGGAACAAACAAGAATGAAGCCAGATGACTCCACTATACTATACGGATTACTCAAAATAAACAAATAGAATATTCCATTACGCCCGATGGTTTCCAAACCGGGAGGATCTAATTACAAGTTATCGAAGGAATTGCGAAGAAGACTGTTATACCCGGTGACGGACTCGGAACACTCTGTCAACTCTGCAGAACAATTTCTCCAGAAATTGAAGAATGTGAAGATCGATGAAGATGAAATAATGGTTTCTTTCAATCGATCGAACACTCGCAAAGCAGATCGTATCATTGTTGCTCCACGAAAAATGAACCGACCACAACGGAAATCGATTAACACGAGATAGTTTGATGGAATTGATAGAGCTGTGTCTTCAAACACACTTCAAGTTCAATGTTAAAACCTACGTGCAGATTCGAGCAGCACCAATGTGATCATCGATTTTCAGCCTAATTGCCGAAGCATTCATGCAGCCTTTCGACAGGATCGCTCTACCAATATTATGACCAAAGTTACGGATCCGCTATGTGGACGACACATTTGTGATCATGAAAATAACTGAACTGGACGAATCGCATCGACTACTGAACGGTATATTCAAGGGAATCCAATTTACCAGGGAAAGTGAAGTTGACGGCTGCCTGGCATTCCTGGACGTTTAAGTGAGACGAACAAGCGAAGGAAATTTGGAGACCAGCGACTACAGAATGAATAAGCACATGGATCAAATCTTGAACTTCCACAGCTAGCACCCGACCAGCCATAAACGCAGCTGCACACATTGCAATACCCCGGAATTAAGAGGACAAGAAAAATACGTGTTAAAAGTGTTCCAGAAGAATGGATGCGCAATAAACTTTGTACTACACAACAAGTTCAACCGTACCCAACAAAGAAACGATGATGAAAACAGTTAGACGTACTCTTCCGTGTGTGCAGAATATATCAAAAATAGCAGCTCGGGTCCTTCGGCCATTTGGAATAGAGGTTGCGCACAAACCCTCGTCAACTTTACACAATCACGTCAACAATATAAAAGACAAAGTTGCAAAAAAAGAACAATCGAATATTGTCTACAAGATTACGTGCAGAGATTGCGAGAAGAACTACATCGGGCAAACCGGCCGCAAGCTAAGTACGGCTGGCTTGTCGAAATACCTCCACGTGGTACCAGCTGGGTGGGCTCGGTTCTCCGAGCTCAGCGAAAGGTTTGGCGGTGGTGTCTGAGGGTGTGGTGGGTTTTCGCCTGGCAAGCGTTCTCCCTATAAAAAGCCACAAAAATCCAATGATGACATCACGACGCGGCGGATGTGACTCGCCGCTCCAAAAGTCACTGCCCCTTGTCCTATCCAAGGACATTGTATGGTGCACAGGCAAAAACTGAAGTCACCAACCTATCAACGGGGTTATCGGGCTCCGAACTGGAAATTCCCAGAAAAGGGCGTATGAACCGCTTCGTCGGTCACCGGCCACCGATAGGTGCGAACCTCTCTCGCTCCACTGCCTTGTGGGTAAAGGCTCGGGGTGGGACCCCCTAAACGAAATCTCCCCTACTTCGGTGTAGGCAACCGGGTAGTATCATGCCTACGTTCAACGATGCCGATGACAACGCTTTGTACCCCCCTTCTCGCTTTGTACATCTCATTGTTTATGTTGAACGGCACTATATCTGTATCAGATTGTGCAAATATAATATTAATAATACAAGATCGCATGAACACTGGTTTGCTGTACGAAGACACGACAAGGTTTTTGATTTCAGTACTTGTTGATCAATTCGGACACCAATTCGATTGGGACAATGCAAAGATTTTAGCCAAAGAAAACAACCGACAAGCGCGAGAATTCATCGAAGCGTGACACTCAACAACGACATCAATTAACCGGCATTTCCAATTGTCTACAACCTATGGACCAATGAGTGTTTGCTTAACCTTGTATGTTGTCGAGCGGAGTGACCAGAAAAAATTTTGGTATGATGCATTGCAGTGAAAGCCGCAAGGAAGCTGCCATGCTCATGTCGCTGTACTTGTTCACGAAATTTGTTTGAATGTATGTTCCATTCGAGGTGTAGGCAGCTCTTCCCAGTTTGTTTGTGCTTACTCTTCTATAGAATCCGTAGCTATTTTTGTCCCACCCTTCCCTATCCCTTTTTCATGGTTGTGTGGCAGTTAAGCATTCGGTACGTGCTACCGGTGTAATGCTGTCTGTGATGACGATGATGGACCAATGAAAACTTGTAGGCAAGAATGCAACATATGAATTCAACCAACCACTGGGAGAGATGGTGAACAGACAGATGGACCTTATAAAAACCAATGAATACCATCTATAAGTCACTTCGAAAGAAGTTCTGATGATTATGTCATCTAGCTTGAGGACGAAACGACCAACAAGTACACAGGCTCGGCGAACACCATGTGAACAACAACCTTACAGTATATTAGCCTACGTGTATTTTATGACTGCGCTGCACTTTGCCTGGATCAGGCTTGTGCTTTCATCCATTCAATCAATTAGTTAATGGATTTTACACAATGAGTTTCTACTGAATGCAACAAAAATGAAGCACTGGACAATGTTCGCTAACGAACTCTTTCGATTATTATTTAGATGGAACGAAAACACAATGATGTACAGATCTCGATCTGTGTATGATTGTGTTTTTTTTAATTTGAAAACCGCATCGAACACTGTTCACATACAATCAAAAGCTTGACGTTACCTGTGGGCAGTCATTTAATTCGAATGACGAGTTTATTCTTTGCCAAATGTGTTCCGCCTATCTCTGAATTTGACAGTTAGGCAGCATTTTCATGCAGGCAGCGGAATTGTATCGAACTTGTTGAGCACTTTGCCAATCGATTTTGTTACAGACTACATAAGACGCTGTATTTCAACGACGTCTGAAGATAAATGTGTTTTCGTTGGCATACTACAGGGTTAACTTAGACATGCTCCATCTTTATCGGATAATTTGTAAAGATGTATATTCAGACCTCGAATTTTCGTTCACACTGTCGAACAGTGGGTCAGCGAATAAAACTATCTGTTCAACGAGCCGATGGCCTCGCACATTGGCATAGGCTTTTATGACGTGCTTGTGAAATCTAAAACTTACTTTCAGCTGATGTGGTTGAAGCTCAATTCTTTTCAACAATTTATTGTTGCACGTTTCGGACCATGGTTCCAAAAAAGCCTGCTTTTAAAGGCTCATCCACATCCAGCTATCCGATACAATGATAATCAATGCCATAACACGGAAGAGCTCATATGGAATTTTCTAATCCTGCATTAAATTTAAACGTATTCTCTTGTGTATGTTTATCCCTAACATAATCCGAAAAGAGTATTCAAACCGAATCGTCTATTGTCTTTTAGCCTTTCACGTAGGTGGTTCGATTGTGTGAAAAGTAGAAACGTCTTTTAATTTGAACAGTCACACGGCTGTGGTTGCAGACATTATGATATAGCTTTATTTTTAGACTATCGGGACCTGAATGCAGGTATATTTTGGGCGAAACCAAATGTTTTATTTGATTCCAGTCCTGTTGTGAAATGTTTATCGTGTATTCATAATGAATTTTTCAATCAATATGCTTGAACCTTACCTCCTAATTGAGTAAGGTCGGTAAACCTACAAGTAATTCAAATTTATGTCAATAGAAGGCTACTAATCGCACTTGGGTATCACAGTTTTAACAATGTCAGCCCCTTAAGTAAACCTCTGCAAACACGGATGTGCAATCATGCCGCACTTTTGTGTTGTACAACTGAAACTGTGCTCCATCGATTTGCCACTAGTAGTGAGCTGCATGCGGGTACACACTGGAGTCTTACCGACATTGCTATTTTTCTTTCCCATATCTGTCTAAGCCTAGGCAGCCTGACAGTGCAGTCTTTGGCTGTGTGCGGATCAGGCTTGTGATTTCAGACATACATACATACATACTGCAAACAACTTTGATTCGATGCATTTTTCTGCTCTATGTTATCTATGCGATGAGCAGCGAGCGTTTGTGCATAAACTTCGTGATTCATAAAGCACAGGGTTCTTTAGTTTCCAATACGCGATGAAACATTGGTCACAGCTTTATCGTCCTTTTCACCCACTGAATTTCAACAACCAGTATATTGTTCCCTAGGGTGATCTCTCCCAAGGTTGCTATCGAATCGGTGATCTACAACGACGAAGCCTTCTGTGATACAAGACACTTGGTCCTGATATACTAACGTCATTCTTCAATAATGACGGTCAACTTTAGTATGCGAACTTTAAATGTTGTTTTGTATTGTATGAGTCTTTTCATCTTCTGGACACAGTCACGACTTGCTCTGACTGTCAACTAGGGCCACTATGCGTTACGTATACTGAATAACGTGGTATTCCTGGTAATCTGTACGATATTCGATTGAGATTTAATGAGTTGTGCCGTACCTGGATCTCATCTCAAAGTTGGTAAATTGAATTTTGGTACACTAATATAATGTGTGTGAAAATCTCAGAACCTCCTAGCTATAACATTCCATTCGAGGTGTAGGCACCTCTTCACAGTTTGTTTGTGCTTACTCTTCTATAGAAGCCGTAGCAATTTAAGCCCCACCCTTCCCCATCTTTTAGGATTTTACTTTTTAATGGTTGTATGGCAGTTAGACATTCGGTACGTGCTACCAGTGTAATGCTGTCTTTGATGATGATGATGATATTTATTTTTCGGTACTGTTTGAACGATAAGTTGTTTCACATTTTGTCTGGCTCCGGCTGTGAATCTCTAGTGTTGACGCTCTCATGTCCCACCAGTAGTTTTTCATTTCCTTCGTCGAAAACTCGATATTTTTGATGAATTGCTATTGCTCATATTTCTGGTACTTTCACGAATTCTTTTTTAAAAAAGTCAGCTTATGATAGAAACGCGTCACTTCTCGATGCTGCAATTTAACGCTGATAATGGTTATTTGGAGGGATTGGCTCGTGGTATCAAGAATGGTCTTTTGAAGCAAAGTGACTACAATGTTCTCGTGCAATCTGAAACACTCGAAGGTAAACAGTCTCTTCATTTAATCCCATTTTTATCAGATATAAGGCTTCATTTGCAAGATACCGACTACGGGGATTTTCTAGCTAATGAGCCAGCTCCTCTGACTGTTGGGACAATAGAAGAAAAGATCCGTGATAAATTCGTTCAAGAATTTCGACATCTGCGAAATCAGGCTGTGAAACCTCTGTCAACCTTCCTGGATTATATCACATACGGATATATGATCGATAACATCGTTTTGCTAATAACAGGCACACTTCACGGCCGACCGATTTCTGAACTCATGGCCAAATGTCACCCTTTGGGGACCTTCCTTGAGATGGAAACGTTGAATATTGCCACAAACCCAGCTGAGTTGTATAACGCCGTGTTGGTTGACACCCCACTTGGTAAGGCCTATTTTCCAAATTTTACTCAATAGCTCCGTACTTTATTGATTGCATTTCTGAGCAGGATTTAGACGAGTTGAACATTGAAATTATTCGTAACACCTTGTACAAGGTTTGTTAACTTTGAACATTCATTAAAGTGTCAGGCGTATTTGGAAGATTTCTACGCATTTTGCAAATCACTTGGTGGCACCACTGCAGAAGTCATGTGTGAAATATTGGCATTCGAAGCAGATCGTCGTGCTTTTATCATTACCATCAATTCTTTCGGTACGGAACTTTCGAATGAGGATCGATCCAAGTTGTATCCAGAATGCGGCAAGCTCTATCCCGAAGGTTTAACTGCTTTGGCAAAAGCGAGTGATTATGAACAAGTTAAAGCCGTTGCCGCATATTACTCTGTAAGTAAAATACTTTATTGATTAAGGTGAAACTAAAGCTTTCAAATGTGTCAGAAAAGTTTTCTCAACATGGTTCAGTTTATTATTGATTAGACTATGTAACTTAACGGTAGGGTAGCGCATATTGAACATGTCGCTTACTTAACTTGTGAACCATGAGTATTTTTTCCATCGCAAATTTTATGCCACCATTGTACCCAATGATGCCGTGTGTTAGTTCCAGATCCTTAATGATGCCAACCGGTTTTTTTATCTTGTGTATTTGATTGAACATTTTTCACTGCCCTATTCAAGCATAGACTGCGTTGATAGCTGCGCTGTGCGGCTAACACCGTGCTAAATTGATTGGCCACGGGTAATGAGCTTCATGCCGAAACACGCTATAGTCTCACTACCATCTCTATTCTCTATTTCTCATATCTGTCTAGGCCTGGGCAACCTGACAGTAACATCGCCCACGTGCAGTCTCTGACTGTGCGGCACTTTTCCTGGATCAGGCTTGTGCTTTCACACATACATACTGCTACACATTATGTCCAATCGGGTTACATTTCCACCGTTTGTAGTTTAAATTTGCCTTCGGTATTTCAGGTATACCAGATATACACTCGAAAGTTGCGCTACGGCTATTAGGTACCCGGTACATGCTACTGATGTAATGGGCCTGGGCAACCTGACAGTATCTCAGCCCACGTGCAGTCTCTGACTGTGCGGCACTTTGCCTGGATCAGGCTTGTGCTTTCATACTTCCATACATACATACATAATGATGTAATGCTGTCCCTCATGTTGTTGATGATACTGAAAGTGCTTCGCAATTTTAGACTTCATCTGTACGGAGACGTTTTCGAATTTTCGAAAGCATCGATGAAATTGAGACTGAAGCGAGTTCTAACTTGTCGGTATATGTCTGTTGTAGTAAATGCAACACTATTATCTGTGTGGGACACCATTTCGCATTTGATCATCGCTCTTAATATCACGTTACATCTGCTGGAACTGGCAGGCGATTAAAAATGACACGTGACTGACCTTAGAACCGTGTTTAGTTTAGCGCATGATTTAACAAGCAAACAGATAAAGTACCGCACGGTCATAAGCCGTACGTAGGCTGAGAGTATCAGGTTTCCCAGGCTTGAACAGAAATCAGAAAGGGAAAGCGGCAATAAAACTTCATGTTTTTTCCGCATTCAGGTGAGTTGGTTATTCCTTATTTGAGGTCTTTGGTAATTTTCGGTTTACTTAACAAAAGCTGTACAAATAATATGACAAGGATGTTCATTCGTGCAATTCTTTTTAGTTGTGCCAAATCGATTTGCTACCGGTAGTGAGCTGCATGCGAAAATGCGCCATTTATATTCTATTTTTATTTCTCATATCTGTCTAGGTGCTGGCAGCCTGACAGTATCTCAGCTCACACTCGGCCTACGACTGTGCCGTACTTTGCCTGGATCAGGCTTGTGATTTCTTGCATACATACCGAATAGAGTGCTGAGATGTAGTAATTTTTGACTATTGTCGGTACCCATTTAAAACTTCGGTATGGCATGATGTATGTATGGAAGCATAAGCCTGATCGCGGCAAAGTGCCGTACAGTCAGCGACTCACGTGGGCTAAGATACTTCCAGGTATGGTGGGGGAATAGAGTAAGCACATTTTCTCAACATGTGTATCCACAATGTGATGAGAACGTGGACCTGTTGATTGATTGGGGTACGACTTAAGCTCCGTGCAACCGTGCCCCCATGCAGGCGAGTACCAATGGCAATTCACTTAGGCACAGTGTTGCTTGCTCGCCGTTGGATGAGCGCTGTGGAGCCAGTCTGGTCACCCACGAGCACATATGGACATGGTTATGGGCAAAAGTTAGAACAAAATATTCCTATTCGTTCGCCTTTCTCTATGGCATGTGTGATAGAAACGGAACGAAAGCTTTCTCTGTTTTGTTTCTGTGCTCTCAACGCACTTACACTACATGGTTTGGGGCCTGTTAACATCCAGCAGATGTGAAAGTCGACTTTACACTCACCGTGCCTTGAAAGTGTGATACAATCCTTGAACTTTGAGACCATTGTCGGGTTAGGCAACTTTAACGTTCAAAAACAAATAGAGTAAAACCGGGTCAAGCTTCGAGTTGCATATCAACGACCAATGTTTAATTGTTGTACTCACTTTTGTCCATCTGGTTACAGAATTACGCGAGCATGTTTGATGAAACCGGGGAAGGCATCGGTGACAAGACGTTGGAGGATAAGTTTTTCGAATACGAGGTTAGTTTTTCCACTTTACCCGTGCTGTTATTTGAAATCATTGTGTGACATATTTCCACTGCTCTCCACATTTGATTGTTGACCTAGCGTTAATTTGGATTCCGGTTTTAGCACTTCATCTAGGGGACTGTGCATTAGCCAATCTGCTTTCGCAGATCTATGGTTTCGAGCATGAGTATACACACAAATACACTGATTATGTACAACCTACGTTATGTTGAATTTCACAAATTTTCCTTGCGTTCGTTGTTGGTTTATTGAAGGTAAAAGATGCATTATCGGTGTTCGGTCACTTAATCGTCAGACACTTAACCCCCGACACTTAATCTCCAGACATTTAATCCCCAAGTCACTTCATCCCCAGTTTGATAACTTCTGAAGAATGCAGAATACATTCAAATGAATGTATTTAGCAGGAGAGATATGTAATTGATTTTAAGAACGTCAATCTTTCCGTAGTCGAGTTTCGCTGAATTGCTCGACATGTCCTGGCGCATATCTCAGCATACTTCTTCTTCTGTTTGATATGAACGTCAGCACTTGCTTGAAGAACTGAGGCCGTATGTTGTCGGCAAACCGTTAAGAAATGTCCACATGGTGGGATGTTGGAACATCAAACATGGCGTCAGAAGACTGAGGATTAACCCTTAACTGCCCAATTTAGTTTATAGACTGGCAACGCTGCATGTCCATCTCTCGCAAACTCTCGATGCACACTGGCGTTATAAGCTGGATGACTGCTGTATCTCTGTATCAAACTGGTACTAGACTTGTATTGAACAAGTAAAAACACAAAGGAAACGATTTGAACTGATCACTGTTTATTTATACAACTTTTAATTAGCGTACTGAATTCGGTACTGAGGGCAGTAAAGGGTTAAGTGATCAGGGATTAAGTGTCGGGGGTTAAGTGTCTGAAGATTAAGTGTCAGTAAACCACATTATCATCTTACACGATATTATCAACATGATTTTACTCTTAATATGGCTTAAACAAAAATAAAATAGAAATGACACTGCGACTACAGCGAGTTTTCGCATGCAGCTCACTACCGTTAGCACCGGGCTATCTACGCAATGCACGAATGTGCAATTGTGCTGCATTTCTGTGCTGTACGGCTAACATCGTGCTAAATTGATTGGCCACGGGTAGTGAGCTGCATGCTGAAACAGGCTGGAGTCTCACTACCATTTCCTGTTCTTTTTTCTTCCTCGTATCTGTCTAGGCCTGGGCAACCTGACAGTATCTTAGCCCACGCACAGTCTCGGACTGTGCGGCACTTTGCCTGGATCAGGCTTGTGCTTTCATACCATACCATACTCCATCTCATTGTCACGTTTCAGGTGCAACTAAACGTGGCCTCATTCCTGTACCAATTTCATTTCGGCGTGTTCTACGCGCTATTGAAATTGAAGGAACAAGAAATGCGCAACATCATCTGGATCGCTGAGTGCGTCTCACAGCGACAACGCACGCGGATTGACTCGTATATCAATATTCTGTGACCCGCGTACTCAATCATCCCCCTCTCCGCTGTTATCGCATAATAAACTTGAAGCGTTCGGTTAAATGTGACATTGCTGTCTGTGATTTTCACCCTTGCTCTTCGATTTCTTATTCTTCCGGTTCTGCCCTGCAATCGTGCTCTACTAACTTGTTTATCGTACCCCTAATAATAAAGTGTTGTCTAATGTACCTTTTCGTGTTGTATACCCGTTCCTCTTCGTGTAATTTGAGGCTTACAACGAGTCCGAAAATAACGAAAATTGATGCTGACTTCATGGCACTTCCTGAGTGAATTTGGCGGATAGGTTTGTTGTGATTTTCCCGTTTCTGCATTGTCTGGCGCCTTGGTTTGAACGTGCTGAAATCACGATTTCATGAGTATGTGGCTTCGAGATTTAGCAACAAATATTTTGTGAGCTAACGAATAACAAACCTACTACCTCATATTGCTGTCAGGCCGACACTAATCGATGCTCGAATGCCACACAGCCACAACTGGATAAGAAATGGATGGGAGGACCTAAGGATTTACACGTGTCTATAAAGCTGACGTGCATGCGGGATTTGAGGAGCCTTTGATATGCAAAAGTAAATGTAGTAGTGTGAATAGTGAAGAGGCCCGAGCCTCTTGTCATAAGGGGCTTTTATCCGGACTCTCCTTGACAGGACCTGACGGCCACAGATTACGGTTTTAAAAATTGAGGTGTAATTTTGCAAACGCGATATCGGACCAAGGCCCTGAATACAAGCGCTGCCTACTAATTGCGGCGGATATTAGCCATGAAACTCGTGTTTCAGATCATGGCGCTTGTGAGCACATAAAATTGTTGTGCGTGCGTGTTTGCGAGGGGGGTCTGTGGGTCAAAAATGCAAGGTTAACCTTTCAGGTAGTCTGGCTAGGTCAGGCATCTAGAATTGAGAAAGGCCTTATTCCGAAAGATGTACTGTATGGGGGAGCGGTACGAACACATTTGAGAGACATATGAGAGTTCTGGGCATTGAACATTCTCATAACAATTCACTTTATGGGCATAAAGTAAAAGTCATCCTCAGGCAGGAAAAGCCGTTGTTGCTATTGGTTGCTGAACAGAGAACATGCCGACAGTGTATAGATATTGACCGAGTACTGTTATCGCTGTGAACGTTTTTGGAGATTGCGAATCCAGAATCAAATTGTATAGTCGTTATACGATGGGGTATCGAATAAACGTGCTCTTGTGATTTACATACACGGTCGCAATCGACCGACGAATGCCAACATTCGGTCAAATAGCAATGCCCGTTTATTTTCGTGCGGATCACGTAGAATGTGATGTGAAAGCACAAGCCTGATCCTTGCAAAGTGCACGTGGGCTACAATATTGTCAGGTTGCCCTGGCCTAGACAGATATGACAAAAGAAAATAGGATTACGTTGAGCATCATGAATAGCCAATTTTACATAGACTTGTACGTGGCGGTTACTTCTTCTTAGGTTCTGTATGCATATGTGCAGCTGTGACTCACACGGAACACAGACCTTACTTGAACGCTCTTGGTGCAACGAAATTCGGCATAATGTAATTGTCATGGCAAGCTGATGTTGCATGAAAGCAGTCTTCTGTTGGTGGTAAAGCACGCTATGCCGTATCAGAAATTAGCTTACATGAATCACGCGCCTCCCACGGATGAGATTCGTGTGTGTTTGACATCAACCGATCAATAAAGATCATTCGAACCAATCAGATGCCTTTGTGGAACGTGATACGACAATTCTATCGTACGTAGCATGGCATTTGTTATTCCTAAAGGTTGACAACCATCTGTCTATCCCAGTGCTTAATTTCAGCCAGGATAAAATCCCGGACGTCTACGACACTCGTTTCCGGTTCAAATCGATATTGGATGCACAACTCAAGTATTTTTGAAATAACCGCACGTTTATCCTTCAACGTCAACTGATATTACCTGTGAGCAGTTGTTTGTTGTACGGACAGGTTCCAATTGCTTACATCGAAACCGCCATAACGTAATGATTCCCGGTACGCAAGTGTCGACCACGTTCATTGCACACAACAGTGCATTGAATTTGTTATGGTATGGTATGAAAGCACAATCCTGATCCAGGCAAAGTGCCGCACAGTCAGGGACTGCACGTGGGCTGAGATACTGTCAGGTTGCCCAGGCCTATAATAACCTTCGTTCGTCAAAGCTTTAGACTGTCTCCAAAACGATCGTCCATGAGCGAACAGGAAGGTGTTTTTCATCATCCTGACGTTCAATGCACGTTTGGGACTTTTGTTTAGAAAATATATTAGTGTTTTTTCGTTTGATGGGTAACCAATATGCCACACCTTGTACGGTGTTTATCACTGAAGACTCAATCGAATGCTGTCGGATAACGGAAGGAACACATAAAAGAATAACTTCGCCACACTCACAGATGCGTCTCAATTGTAAATTGTACAATTCACAAGTCATTCCCCGTGGGAAGCTGGGGACTTCGCTACCTTGCAATGCGTTTATTATCATCACAGACAGCAATACACTGGTAACACGTACTGAATGCCTAACTGCCACACAACTATGAAAAATTAAAATCCTAGAAAATGGGGAAGGGTGGGACTTACAGAGCTACGGATTTTATATAAGAGTAAGCACAAACCTATACCTCGAGCGGAATATGCATTCAAACAAGTTTCGTGAACGAGTAGAGCGACATCAGCATGGCAGCTTCCTTGCGGCTTTCACTGTCATGCATCATTAAAAGCTTTTCTCGTCACTCCGCTTGACAACATACAAGGTTAAGCAAACTCTCCAAGAAGATGCGTAGTGCAAGACCGCCATTGAACTCGGTTTCGGGGCATATCCTGAAGCGTATCTAGACTAAATACTGTGTGCTCCATGGCAACGGGTTCTGCTTTGTACAATTCTCTCCGGTTGCGCGAATATCGTTCGGATCAGCTTTGCTCTGCTTTCGATGGATTTTCTTCAAGTCTGTTTCGGTCCTCCTAGCGATACTGCATGGACCAGGTTTGTGTTTTCATACATATCAAATAAGAGTAATTCGGCACAATGATCACTCTTTTCATAGACGGCTTAGCACGAAAAGGTGAACGGTATACACCAAACATCACTCCACTACTCAAATCAATGTCACGCTTATCAAAACCGAACACCGATCTGATAGAAAGATCACAGATCACATAGGGTAACTAAGTACTTGACTCGTGATGCAATCGTTGTAAGAAGACCCAGAAAATTACAAACACAAGATACTACCACTGTATTTGTAAACAATAAAGCTTAATTTTTAAAACGACATATTGGATGAAAAATAATAATAATAAATGCAAACATCCCGATCGAACCAGTTCGATAGAAATTGAGTTATCAAACAACACATGCAGCCTGAAAGACTCGTAGATTTAAAAAAAAAACTATTCGTTTGACGCCTTCATGATTTCCAAAATCATTCTGGGTTTCACAATTGCACAGAGAACGAAGCAGAACTTGGAGGATGACCTTGGAAATTGGGGTCAGCTGTGTCCGAGAGAGAAAGTAGCGATAGTGGCAAGCCTGATCGCGAGCTGGTAGGTGTATGAGAACCGCCACTGGAAGCCGTACGGGAACATACGTTGCCAGGATACATTTGGCGATAGCGACGCCGTCGTGAGGATGGAGCTTTCGATCGACGATGACCATTCGCTTCATGCCTTTCGCCACGGTGAGAGTAGCGCATACCATGAGAACTTCCGCTTGCTGTGGTAGTTGAACCAGGTCGACTTGATAAACCGCCAAACAGTTGTTCGGTATTATCGGAACACGGATTGCCTACCTCACCCAGATAAACAATCCCTCCATTCGCGGAAATATCAACTCCACTCTGTGAGATGATCTCGACTGGGGTGTTTGTATGCAAAGCGGATCGACCACTTCCGCCTAGCTGTTGTCCCAACCGCATCCTTCTGGGTTCATCAGCGTTCGCGGAAGATTCCATGTGGTTTGATTGTCTCGCGTGGATGATGTGGGACCTCCCGCTAGCTGTTCCCGTTCTGCTGCTTGCACTGCTGGCATGGGGGACGAAGCAACCACCATGGGGTGGTGGAGTGTATGAGCAAGAGTTCAGCGTCAGGTGATCTAACAACGAAAGTGAACATGTTGAACAGTGCAGAATAGTCATGTAGAACGGGGAAGAGGGTTAAGACTTACCAGGAGTACTGAAAGATGACTGGAATGCAGTAGAAGCATGCAGGCGAGGCGTTCCCGTGTGATATTGCACATTGAGCGGGCCGCCTGAGAACAACGTGACTGCTGGCGTGATCGAGGCAGATCTAGCAGTGGATACGAGAGGTGTGCAATTGAAAAAATTGTTCGAGTGTGGGAGACACAGATGTGTGCCAATCGACTCTATCGGCAGCTGACAGTTTCCACCATTGGACCATGCTGTGAAATCTGATTTCTCAAAAGGCCGTGCACAGTGTGGTGGTGCAAAATATGGTTCCGGTGACCTTGGGACTTGTGACCGAGGCTTGCAGCAGCGGTTGCAACAACAGATGATGGTTCCAATACACACGGTGAAGGTCATGATAGTACTCACAGCAATGGCGATCGACGCTGGAACGCCTAACGAGAGGAATCCAGACAGGAAACCTGAAGATGGACAATCAAGCCTATGAAAAATAACCCAGTGGGAAATAATCGTTCGAAGGAATGCAACATAAAAGAACCAGATGCCAGATTGGTTAACATCACAGAAGCTTGAGGAGGCAAAGGGAACGCTTTGGTAAAACAGTTCCAAGTTGAGCTACGCACAGTGTATCGAGTTTGGGATAGAGAATCTGGAAATGATAGGGCAAGGTCATTTCACGACAAGTGGCAAACATCTGACCAATTATCACATTTTTGTTTCATCGGTCTGTAGTATAGACAGTGAACGAACTATCGACCAAGCATCAATCCAGATCGATCGTAAGTGATTATCGTTCAGACTGTACAAACTTTGTGTTATTCATTCATTCGTTCAACAAACAAGTTCAGTTAGGGTTACTATTATTATTATTATTACACAAGTCTTTACAGACGATGTGCCAACAAGTATACCATGAAGAGGGTACATGATAAAAAAGGGTATTTTGTCTGCTTACACATGCCGTTTTTGATCTTTTTTGCCTTTTTTTCGGGATAAAGAAAAGAGGGAGGGTCACTGATAAATGGGAACACAAGCACGGCAGGATTCTCGCCACTGGTTTGTTTCTTTTGCCATCGCACTGAGTGTTATCAGCCACATATCTTCACGGTCCGTCGGACCCAACCCGTGGGGTTGCGTTCTGCCGAACCCAAGGCGGGGCCAGTAGCAGCACATCACAGATATAACATGGTCGAATAATAACCACGTAACAACCCGGCGTTGCCGAAATACCTCCACGTGGTGCCAGCTGGGTGGGCTCGATTCTCCGAGCTCAGCGAAAGGTTCGGCGGTGGTGTCTGAGGGTGTGGTGGGTTCTCGCCTGGCAAGCGTTCTCCCTATAAAAAGCCACAAAAATCCAATGATGACATCACGACGCGGCGGATGTGACTCGCCGCTCCAAAAGTCACTGCCCCTTGTCCTATCCAAGGACATTGTATGGTGCACAGGCAAAAACTGAAGTCACCAACCTATCAACGGGTTATCGGGCTCCGAACTGGAAATTCCCAGAAAAGGGCGTATGAACCGCTTCGTCGGTCACCGGCCACCGATAGGTGCGAACCTCTCTCGCTCCACTGCCTTGTGGGTAAAGGCTCGGGGTGGGACCCCCTAAACGAAATCTCCCTACTTCGGTGTAGGCAACCAGGTAGTATCATGCCTACGTTCAACGATGCCGATGACAACGCTTTGTACCCCCCTTCTCGCTTTGTACATCTCATTGTTTATGCTGAACGGCACTATATCTGTATCAGATTGTGCAAATATAATAATAATAATAATAATAATCACATCTGTCTAGGCCTGGGCAACCTGACAGTATCTTAGCCCATGTGCAGTCTTTGACTGTGCGGCACTCTGCCTGGATCAGGCTTGTGATTTCAGACATACATACATAACGCATAGGGAAGCGTCCACGTTTCAGCAAAAATGTTTTAGGGGGATACAGATTAGCAATTATATTATTACGCTAGGATCAGCACGCGTTTCAAGTCAATTAATTAATCTATCGAACGGATCAGAAAAAAGACCTTTGTCCCCGAACTTTGTCCACCACTGATTACGGCACATAACAATATCGATGACCGTGCCACTTGAACGATAGTATCTTAGGTGTCATAAAGTGTTCACATCGTAATTGAATAGAGTCGAATAGAGTTACAAATGTATGTTGTGAAGAATTTGGGTATATAACTGCTTATCATTATTAGGTATTATGAAACGAAGCTTTAAAACCAAAGATATGGTGGCGCTATGTCGATGATACATTCGTCATCATAAAGCGAAACAGACTAGAAGCATTTCACAGTTATCTCAATAGTTTGAATCCAAAAATCCAGGTCACAAAAGATACCGAGTCTACGGAAGGGACACTTCCGTTCTTGGACTGTCTTGCGCAAAAAGACAACGGCAAGATAAGAACAACGGTATATCGTAAGCCTATCGACACGGATGCCATTTTGAGATTCACATCTGCGCACCCTAAAAGGGTATTTCAGTCCATAGCAAAATTGCTATTTTACAAGGTTGACCGCCTCTGCAGCGATGATGCAGATAAGAGACGAGCTCATGAAGAAGTCAGTCGCCGACTTGCAAATCATGGTTACCACAAGAGCTTAATTAAGCGCCAATTGAACCGAGTTATACATCCGCAACCGAAAACGGAAAAAGTTTGGCGAGCTACGGTATGTCAAGAGCGCCTCCGAAGGAATAAGTCGAATCTTGAATAGCGCAGGTATTAGAGTAACATACAAGGGGGGTAGAACTTTCCACTCCGTATTAATGCATCTCAAAGATAAGACTTCTTTAGGTTGTGCGACAATCTGAATCTACAAAATCAAATGCAAGGGTTGCGTAGGTGTTTACATTGGGCAAACGTCTAGAGAACTCTGCACTAGGGTAAACGAACATAGGAGACGAGTAGGAAAGCAACCCCGCAATCACAGTGAATATCAATCACTGATTCGGCCCTAGCTGATTACATGCTAGACACGGGTCACAGCGTAGATCTTGATAACGTGGAAGTGATAAGACGGGGTGTGAAATCTTATAGAGAAAGACTTCACGCCGAGGCTGTTGAAATAACAAAGGCTGGGTTGAATGCGGTGAACAAGGTGGATGGGGCGGATATCTCAACAATCTGGCGTTCGGTTTTGCAGCGGATAGAGATTAACGTGCATAGCACCTAATGTGCACATGGATTACGTAAGCAGTGGGTGAGCGGACGCTGTTCGCACCTACACACAAAATAAACAAATTAGGGATTAACAATTGTCTTAATCTCGCCTGTCCATGTTAGGGAACTCAAGATTGGTCAAGAAAATGCCATTTAAACCTGCACACTGTTCGTGGGTCTGACAAAGCTCCTGTGTTCAGAAGAGAAACATTACCAGAAAAACTTGCTATAACCGATTCATTGAAAACATTCTTTTCATGATTATGGACTCCCAATCGGTCTCGAATATTTTCAAATATTACGAAAACGCTATTTGGGTGAAGATTCAATGACAAAATTCAGATAGTCAGTCGCCTCATACGATCGAGCATAACTTTCGATTGATCAACCAAATAGAGGACTATGTAAAGGAACAAGGAAATGGCAGTGAAACTCCAGCGTGTTTTCCGTCATGTAGCTCACTACCGGGGGCAAATCAATTTAGCACGGTGTCTGTTGAACACCAATTAGATAAATCCTACCAGGAAACTTGGAAGTTATTGTCCATGAAACACAGGAAAAATTTGCAGGCGTTTGTAATTTCTATTTACGTTACAGCGAAAGCAAGCAATCATGGTGTGGGCTACGGTTGAATTGCTCAACAGCAAAAACGCTTTTTAGATTATCCATGTCATCTTAAACTTGTGAAACACCGTTAACACAATTATATAACAACCTCACAATGAGAAACATTGTGCAGTAAATGTTTTCAAACGAATATTTAAAATAAACCCAAGAACACCGATAAATTGGAAAAGTGGGGTACATTGTACATCATGCTACTTATTATGTTTAAGTAGCTAATAAATGGGAAAAAACTGGAATTTATACCAACCCATTTCGTTGCAGTGTTCCGGGTCCTCGTCTCTAGAATTTTCACAATTTGAAACACCATCGCACAGAGTACTCCTCAAGAGACAATAACCGAGGGATGATGACATTTCACGTGAGGCCCTGAGGAGGGAACCGCCTTCCGCGCGGTAGGGTTCGTGATCAGCAAAATGTGAGGCTGCGTGCGAAGGGAGATTTGGCAAAGGTCGAACACCACAATAGATGCCACCATTTGGACAAGCCTCTCTGATGGCTAAAATGAAGTGATGAAGCAGGGAAAATATCATGAAAATTGTGGCAACCAATCAAATTGCAAGGTACGTATGTATGCATCTATGAAATCACAATTTTAGATCCAGCCGCAAAGTTAGAGACTGCATGTGAGATAATATACTGTCAGATTGCCCATGCTTAGAATATGGTATGAAAGCACAAACCTGATCCAGACAAAGTACCGCACAGTCTTAGACAGATATGAGGGAGAAAAAAGAACAGGAAATGGTAGTGAGACTCCAGCCCGTTTCAGCATGCAGCTCACTACCTCTGGCCAATCAATTTAGCACTAGGTTAGCCACACAGTACAGAAGTACTGAACGATTGCACATCTCTGCTTAGAGTAAACGCCAGTGAGGCTCCAGTACTTCAGCACTACTAGCAATGCAATTTCGCATGGTGTTATCTGAGTAGTATGCATGAAATCACAAGCCTGATCCAGGCAAGGTGCCGCACAGTCATAGACCGTACGTGGGCTAAGATACTGTCAGGGTGACCAGGCCTAGACAGATTTGGGGAAAGAAAATAGCAATGGCAGTGAGACCACAGCGTGTATTCGCATGCAGCTCACCACCGGTGGCAAATCAACTTAGCATGATGTTAGCTACACAGCTCAGAAGTATAGAAATTATGCGTACAGAATTCAACAAAATCACACTTCAGGGTTACAACGGCATCAGCGTTTCACTGAAATTAATATAAAAAATCGAAATTATTTCGTAAGCCTTGTGTCCGAGAATTTGCTTCAATACAAGAAGCATGCAGATTTACAACTTGAAATTTACTTCATGTGGGTACAAAACAAAGTCCAACAAAATGGGTGCATTACATCACAGGTAACTGTTTCTAACATTTAAGCGAAGGTGAGCGGATGACTTGTGCTTCAGAAGCGGATTCAGAAGAGTAGCTTTTGAAGATGGTGTTCGTAGCGAGTGTATGCGACATTGTCATTATCGTTGAACGTAGGCGTGATACTACCCCGTTGCCTACACCGAAGTAGGGGAGAATTCGTTTAGGGTTTCCGACCCCGAGCAAGTAGCGCATTGGCTTTACCCATAAGGCAGTGGAGCGAGAGAGGTTCGCAGTTCAACTACACAGGAAGTTTGGCGATTGCATGGGATGGGATAGAGAAGGAAATCACGTCAAGAATTGCTAATGCAGACAGGTATTTACTAGACTTGAGTGTCTCTGGAAGAGACGTGATTGAAGCGTGAGTTTGAAGGGAAGGATATATTCCACCTCGGTAAGAAGAGTCGTGCTTTACGAGTGTGAATGTTGGACAGTTCGCGCAGATGTTAGGAGGCTGGAAGTCTTCGACCAACGTTGTCTGCGAAGGATTGCTCACGTTCG
>JACCGJ010001411.1:0-12608 GCA_013407085.1 Atriophallophorus winterbourni | reverse complement strand
TCGTTGCATTTATTAATTTAATTGAACAATCATTCTCTTGCCAAATCTTAGCCGTATGTCATTCGAAGTTCAATAACGATCATACAGTTTAGGTTGACTGAAATGATTATATATTGTCGCTCACATCACCCGCAACCCGTGTAAGTGCGGGGAATATGAGAAACACTATGCTTTAGTGGTTTCTAAACGTCTTGAACGCCTGACCCGGGATCACTTTGTAAATATGTAGTTGATTACCTTGAACCCTATTTAACAGTGGCATTCATGCATAACTTTGATTGCAAGTATATATTTTTTTATATAATGCATCAATATATATATGTGCATTTCAAAATCAGTATCTAATATCTGACAATCTATGACGATCATAAGGTGAATGGTGTCATATGCCATACAAGATTATCACACCAGGCCTGTGAAGAGTAAAACTATGCTTTGGTTTTATGATATCGTGTCATCGCAACTATTATAGGCGACAAAAATTTCCAAGAGATTATGTTTCGGAAATATAGCTACTTTATAATGGTCAATTATTCTAACACCAAATATCTCTTTTAATCGTTTAATGCAACCCTTTCACGTAATAATCGTAGTGATCATAGTGAGAGTGCTAACACGTTTATAAGTTCTAGCAAGTGTTATTTACCATTTTTTTCTTCGCGTTCTATTGACTAATTTGGACATTGAAATAAATGTACCATCCTCACTTGGCTTGCTTTATAATGTGAATTTCTAGTACAGTCGCATCTTGAGCTATGTAAAGCATAACTGATTAGAAATCATATGCTAGCTTTAGATGGTAGGATAACGTCAGACTGCAATGTGCTTAGTTGGAGATAGAGCTTCACAGATAGGGTAGTTTCAAGAAGTAAACATGGCGATCAGTCTCTGCACATTTTATAGCCATGCGGTGATAAAGTTGTGCGCATAATCTCAGCTTTAAATGTATTTTAAACTATTCCTCGAAGATCAGCACATTTGGCTGTATAAAATCCAAATGGAGGCGATAAGTTGCTAATGTATATTGCTTTTACGAAGCCATTAAATTAATTCTAGGATTTTTATGAAAATAAAGTTTTCCGACTTTTCGAGAGTGATATTATTTCGTGGAAATTTTTTTATTACAGGTGGTTGAATGAAGTACAGAATGTGTTTTATCAGGGCAACAAAAAGAAACTCATTCCAGCTAACGATGGTTCTGGGAAATTGGAAGCTTACTACCGTTGTGCCGCGACACTAATGACAGAGAACCTTCAAAATCTCGCCTTGGATTCAATGAACGATTATTGCAACCTCGTTTGCAACCCACCGGTACGAGGATTTGAATTGGTTGACCATTCAATCGTATTCATGTCCGTCATTTTTATCTTATCCTTGCTGCTTGAATGAGAGATGTGAATTACACGCACCATTCCACAGCTAGTTAAGATTCTGTGTTTCTCGCGGCAGTGATATAACTGGGCGAGTTTCTATCTGGGTCGAAAAGAGTTGTCGATGTTGAATGTACTACTTAAACTCAATATCTCATCTTGTAGTCCGTAACGTTCCAGCAAGTGGCAACTGAAGGTAGTTAAACAAACATGAATGTACCCGCATTTTTGCTAAATGCGTTACCGGAGGTGCGTGCTAGTCGTTCATTCAATTACCTCATATTCGTAAGAGTTGACTACTCGTTAGTAGCATGTTAGACATACCAGCCACTCTCAGTTAAACATAGACTGATATCGTGAAACACCCTCCTTTTCAACGAGATTATTCAGGCTCGCTAAGTGGGTAAGTTACGTGTTTATTCATTCTTTGCAACCAATCCATATCTCAAAAACTACGATTGAAACTTCTTTCACACTCCAACGATTTTGTCAACTTGTTAAGTGAAAGTTCCCGGTAAAATTTTGCTTACATCGGCCATGCAGCGGATTATTTGATATTCTGTAACATCTTCTCCTTCAGCGCTTGATTGAACGTATCCATCCCGATAAGCAATATCAAGGCCACATCATGTTCAACAAAAAATTCGTATGTCAGGTGTTTCTGTTGTTGGCTACGTTTGGTTTAGTGACAAGTTCATTGAATAGACGAGTAATATTATGTTTATGCTACTCTCCCCAAGGATAACAAGTTTGAACACGAACTACCTGGTTTCATCATCCGTCTTCTTTTGGATGAGAACTCTATCAAATTCGAACCGACCATCCAGGAATTTGAGAACGTCCTGTTGAGCATGTTTGATAACATGCTGAAGGTCATTCAGAGCATCCCGCGGATTGAGACTAGACTTTACTCCGAATGGGTGAGCGCTTTAAATCTCATGCTAGTTTGAATCTGTTGGATTTCTTTGAATGTCAAGCGAAATCATTTGTTTTGTTTTGTCACCCAATGCAGAAGAAGAATTGCTTTTGCAGTGAATTTTTGGTGTCCTTTCAAACAAGTCTGGCATCTAGTCATGATATGCTTTTTGATTTAAAAAGATTTCCCAACCATCTCACAAGCATTCTGGAAGACAAGAAATTCGGCGGCGGTAAAAACATAGTGCATGGTCTTAATACATGCTATTCGAACACTGTTTCGTTCAGAATTAATCTGAAAAATAATAGTCGGAAATGCAAACCTTGCGATCTTTCTCTACATGTGTATAATGCCTGTGCGACCCCGTGAGTAGCATCATCAAAGTCACGACACTGTTAGCTATAACCGAATGCCTAACTTACATACAACAATGAATAAAACACCCTGAAAAGTGGAGAACAGTGAGAATAAAAGTTACGAAATCTATAGCAAAGTAAGCAATCAATCAATTTTTGCGAAAGAGTGAAGCGGCATCAGTAAGACGACAGCTTCCTGTGGTTTTCAGTGTTATGTGTATTCAGAAGCATTTCTCATCACCTCATTTGACAACATAAAAGATTAACCAAACAAACGAATAGGATGCAATGTGCTATTAGCTTTACCGATAATTTAACTACCCACGGATGTTTACACTGAATAACTGCTACGCTTTCGATCGGTTAGTTTGTTGATACTCCGTGAATTTTGAAATCTCATCCCTACCTGATAGAATATTCTCATATATGTTTCAATCTCACTTAAAATTTTCTTTTGTGACATTTAATATGACCGAATAATTGTTGTATTCTATTCCAATTGGATGTATCCCATTCTAAACAGCAAACAACTGCCGATGAAAGCACCCTTTTACGTCCCGTTATCCTGGATGAAATTCTGAATGAGCACAAAGCGAGAGTGAGAAGGATGTTGAAAAAAGAGTCAAGGGGCCCGGAAACACACACAAGAGAATTTGAAAAGTACAGCTCTTTGATTACCAGACAAGTGAGCAATATGTTCTCTAGTTGCTTGTACAGTCGGATTTTCGAATCCACTATTGCAATCCATATGTATGAAATGGATTCTTTAAAATGTTTGTATCTTGCATCGGCGGCCTGATGTGAAATGATTCAAAGTGTCACGCTTGCTTGTTCTCACCAGCTTCGAGTGTGCTCAGACTTAGAGGTGAAATGACTGTCCGCCACAAGTATTCAGTAGTGACTTTGTGTTAACGGCGCTCAGTGTTTTGATTAATCCATTCTAGTTGGAAAGACCTAATCAAGGCCTCAACTTACAATTTGGCATTCGTACTCTCAGCACTATATTCAAGTATAACATTGTTTACCACTTATCCACTGTATCAAGACTCACTGAAACTAATCTTGTTGTCTCCATTTGATGACGGCAAACAGTCAGAAATCGTTTGTAATGTTTATGTGTGGGGATGTGAGCACTCATTGTTAACCTCCTTCGGTCGATGTCGACCATGGATGTACATCACAATCGCATGGATTTTCATGTTCTACAGCTTTTTGAATGACTAAATAGTCAGATTCGGAAGGAACAATTTCTCTCGCAGCGCTTGCAACGATATTCCGAAATCAGTTGTAGGGCGTCAATTGCACGCCAGTGGCATGATTTGCGTTCAGCAGCCAAGAGCTGTATCTGCTCCTTCCCAGCTTGCAGACGACGCTTTACACAATACCTCCAATGTGAGCGGTCAACTGGTCATTTCCATTGATTTGATCTGTTGACTTAGATCCGCTGTGCAGATCGATCATCTTAAATGGTGGTTGTGCCACTCTGATTAACAGTGATATCCAATTATAACATTGTTTGGTCCTGTATTTGAATGTTTTCCACCCAATCCGTTCATCTCAAAACGTTTCAAGTTAATAGGTAGTAATTGTTTGCTTCATTTTACAATCAAGGCAGAAAAAGATGTTGAAGAATTGCTGAGTCCGAAGTATCAAGAGGCCTTGGCTGTTACGCAACGCATGACCGAGGAAGATTCCACCGAGGATACCGAGGGTGGGGCGAATGAAGGAGAAACACACAAACCACCATCGGAACCGCAGTTACCTCAAGGACCGACTTTTGATGATCTCGCACAAGAATTGACCAAGTATACTCGGCTCGCTAAGCGAATTCAATACGAATCGAGACGAGTAATCAGACTGGGCTTGTTTGAAATTCATTGTGATGAATTGATCAGGGCCTTGACGAAACGAGCTGAATCTATAGGCGAGAAAATTTTGGACAAAATTATGGAAGATCATCGGACCACGAATAGATCGTAAGTAATTCGCAACTACCGATACAAAGTAGACTTTTGGGTATCATAATTTATGTATTAGAAACTGTGTCGTTAAAGCGTTCCCAACTTAGTCATGAGTTCAAAGTTATGTGTTGCTCGCATCCCCCGCACTTGCACACCACTACCGGTTTTTGGCTGTTTGCCGTCATCAGGTGGAGACTAGGTTCAGTGAGCCTTGAAACAGTGGATAAATGATAAACAAGGTTATACTTGAATGCCACTGTTGCATAGGGTTCGTACAACGAACCACAATGTTCAAACACAGAATCACAGAGTAATTCTTCGTCAAGCACTGAATGCGCTTATGGATAACTAAAGTAATGTGTTGCTCACATTTCCCACACTATGTAACAGTGGCATACAAGTATAACTTTGTTTACCAGTTATCCACCGTTTCAAGGCTCAATGAACATAATCTTACTGTCTCCACCTGATGACGGCAAACAGCCAGAAGACGGTAGTGGTGTGTAAGTGCGGGGGATCTGAGCAACACATTACTTCGGTCATCCATAAGCGCACACCAGACACCGATATCTTTCTGAGATACACTCCACTAAGCGTGTGTGCCTACCAACTTACACATTTTGCATTCGACCGAAAGGGAGTTTTTGAATGGACCATAGTGTAGCTTATTTAAGTATGCTTGTAAAAATGGGCCACGTGTGTCGAGAGCCACCATGCTTGAATAAAATACTGGGAGAGTGAGTTGGTTTATGTAATTATTGTATTTATGTTTCATATCTCTCAGAAGGTTACTACAAATTTCGGTGGGTGTTTACAAATTTTTCGACTACTTTCATTTTACGCTGGCTTCAATACAGCAGTTTCGCCTTTCAAAATGAAGGTAGGCGCTGGAAATTAAATCGAAAAACGCTTACATTTTTTGATGTTTTATAGGTTGATAAAAGAATACGAATCGATCGCTGCGAAGGCGCTTTCCATTCCAACTGATATCGCACACATGATGCAACTGATCGACTTTGTGAACCACACCGAGAAAGTGACCATGCATGAACTGGAGCGTAAGTTGGATCAATCACGTGATCGACTTCTCTTTCTCATGGATCACGCCCAACTGAACCCTTCCGATATGAGGATTAACAGCCAGGTGTTCGAGTGGCACATGCGAATGGACGATGTGTTTGAGGAGAACCGCCGTGTGGCGAAAGTCAAACGGGAAGAATTTGAAATCGGACTGCGTTATCGTCGGGAACGCTTTGTCGAAGAGTTAGAATCTTACCGGCGGCAGGTGGAAGAATTCCAGGGCTTGGGTGATTTGAATGAGATCACCAGATATTTGAAGAAAGCTCAAGTGCTCGACGGTAAACTAGAGCAAGCAGTTATGAAAATTGAAGGTTTTAATGCAGACGAGGAAGCTCTTGGTTGGGAAACCACAATGTATCCCGCACGCGCAGAGATTCAAACAACGCTGAAACCGTTCCTAAGGCTTTATGAAGTTTCAGTCGAATTTAACAACAGGTATCGTGAATGGATGGATGGACCAATGGACAAAGTGGATCCTGAGCAGGTTGAGACGGAGGTGGCCAATCAATATCGAACGCTATACAAGTTAGAAAAGTCGTTCGACACTTTGCCAGCACCGAGGAAAATGGCCGCGAAAGTTCGCAGCAAAGTGGAGGAATTCCGAGAGCATATGCCTCTCATTCGAACGTTGTTCAACCCCGGTCTGAGGGACCGTCACTGGGCGCAAATATCTGAGGTGGTGGGTTATACCTTGAAAAATGAGGAAGGAATGTGTCTTGCCAAGCTGGTCGACATGAACCTGGAGCCACACATACCCAAGTTCGATGCAATTTCGGAAGCGGCGACCAAAGAACACAGTCTGGAGAAGGCCTTAGATAAAATGAAGAAAGAATGGGCACCGGTGAGTTGCTCGGTTTCAAATATGTCAGCTAGTGCCTGCTTAGTAGTGATGATAAGCTTAAATGGGGTTTACAAACAAGTATGCTGTTGAACAGCACTGTTAATAATTAATAAACCCATTATTCAATGTATATATATATATATATATATATATATAGTGATGTATGACAGTATTGTGAAATAGGCTTGATCTAGTTAAGAGAACATTTTCGGCAGATACTTTTTTCTGAATTTTACACATGTTCACTTGTGTTTTGCAAACCTGCATGCGTTTAGCTGATAAATACCTTAAGATTTTCTGGTATGTCTATCCGAAACGACAGCTCAGTATCTCAAGCATGAGACTCTTTAAATTCCAAAATCTGACTGGCCAACCACTAATTTGGAAAACCATATTTCTTCTAGCCATCCTAGTAAGTTTTTCAGTGAGTTTATATAGTTCATTTCACCAAAACATACTGTGTTATATTAACAACCTAACTTGAATTAGCAGCCTCGTCCACAGAAAGCAAATTCGTGAAAGGCTTCAGTTTTATGTATAATTGGGTCAACGCCATTGGCTTTCGGTATTAACCTGTGGTTTGAAAACCAATCGCACTCAGAACTCAGAATTTTTGTGCTAGAAAAAGTAATCGCCATAGCAAAAAACAGGATGATGGTGTACATAAGGTAAAAGCCCATAAATAGCCAAGAATTTATTTGAGAAAGCCAGATAAAGGACAGTTTGACATATATTTATTGAAATTCGATTTGAAAACTGCACCCACATGCTGTTCGCACTCTACTTCTGTAGGATTGTTTCTGAGACAAATCTGGCTATCCGACCTTTTCGTTCCACAATGTATAATATTACCCTTGAAGAAGAAGAAGAAGAAGAAGAAGAAGAAGAAGAAAATGACTTTGTTCGTGTACACGAATTTGCAGCTCTTTCAGCTATTCATTTGTTGTTCGTATGACTCCTAATGGATGCTAAAATAACCCGTAACGGAAATGTGTTGCATTCGGTAATCGAATGCTATCTTCACTTCGCGAATCCCAGACTTTCTTATTGTAACTACTATGGTAAAATATGTATTTCAATATTGTATTCTCCCTGTCGGATCATACACCATTAACCAAGGTCGCAAGTGCAATTGTATGCGATCGAAGTTCGCGTATCATATTTGCATTGAATGTTGAACATATCCAGGAGAGTTCGAACATTTTCACTCACGTGATACTACACAATTTCGGGCCAGTGGCATTAGCAAATCACAATCCAACTATCTGGAATATTACTTCGCACTTGTGTCAGGGGATTCATGACTAATTAGGCAACTTTCGTGTGGTTGATCCCATAATTAATTGATCTTTCAAGTAGCCAACTACTGAGGACTTAGCAATCAAAATGACTAAATTAGGCTCGTGTTCAGACAAGCTGACTTGGAGCATTTGTTCTCCTTCGACCACCATTATGCAGTGTCGCCCCAAATAATCCCTGTCATTCTAGTATCTTCGCCAAGCCATTGAATTTCACGTGGCTGATTGAACCTCTTTTACGATAGTTAAGTCATCTTGCGTATTTTTACTCAAAATCTTCGTTGCTATCATGAGAATTATTACAAACATTAGGCCCGAGCCGCAATGTTAATCTTTTGCTGATGCCAGCTCATACTGAGGCACTTTCAAACTCACGTGTTTCCGTGATTTATGCTTTTCGACATTATGGCACACCGCACACAGTATCATTCGAATAGTTGATATGCCCAACCGTTTCAAATCACAAATCCTATCCGCCCTTGCACATCGAATTGTTTTGTTTTTTCACAGCTGGAATTCAATCTTATTCCTTACCGCGACAGTGGGACGGTCATTTTATCCTCAGTGGACGACATTCAAGTGTTGTTGGATGATCACATTGTCAAGGCCCAAACCATGCGCGGATCACCATTCATCAAGCCTTTTGAAAATGACATCAGGCAAGTTACACACCGTTTGGATGTGATGATCAGATCAAGTTTATTATCCTTGCGGCACTTAGAAATTGACGTTGCATGTTCAATCACAGATCAAGTGAAATTTCTTCATAGCTTGCAACAACGAAACCTAGGTAGATCTATCAACTTCAACAATTGTGGCATTGAGGGATCAGCTTTCCAAAGGAGCGCAAACCAAATGCCAATTTAGTGTAATGTGCTTTCCGCTGAATTCAATGAGGTCATTTCGGGTACATTTATTTCTGCTCAAAAGTTAGGTCGCACCAGAAATTGTGAGTTATGTCAAGATCCCAGATTTATGGTTGAAAACGCTTTACAAATCGGCAGTTATGGAATTCCAAATAAAAACACACGCACCGAATAAAAGTACCTGCGGCAGTTCTGTTTGGCGTGGCACTTCCAACTTGGAACCATAACCACGGATGTCGCTGGAAGTTCGAAGGTGGAATAATTTTTCCAGGAGGTGGAAAACAGTAGTAAGGATTTTGTATACATGAATAAGACCGCCTCGGATTGTCCTTTGTGCAAGTTTCCTCAGATCCAGTCGCCTGAATCGCATGTTTTTAACTTTCGTAACATAACCCTGGATGTTAAACCCCGAGGTAAGTACCCTTCAAATTGACGCCAATTGACCAAAAATTAGGACTGACTAAACTCGAAGTAGCGAGGCGACTGTGACAAGTAAAATATATCTAGATGCTGTCGCGGCATGTTTGATTTATTTATATTTAGATTGCCCGCTAAAATGTGACGGTACGCCAATCCCAATCCGTTCACGTGATGCGGCACGTGATCTGTGCATGACCTCTCTGTACGGCACGTGCGCGAAACGGACATTGTGTTACCGATGCGTGTTGTGTTAGTTACCCATTCGAGTTTAAATCACATTTTAGTGATTACTGTTAGCATTGTTCATCATTTTCAGAGAGTGGGAAGCTAAATTGATCTTAACACAAGACGTACTTGATGAATGGCTGAAGGTCCAGGCCACTTGGCTCTACTTGGAGCCGATCTTCAGTTCCCCTGACATAATGGCCCAAATGCCGGAGGAAAGTCGGAAATTCACCACCGTGGACAAGACCTGGAAAGAATTGATGAAGCAAGCGAACATGGATCGACACGTCATGGTTGTGGTTTCGATTGATAAAATGTTGGACAAATTCAAAAAATCCAACGATCTTTTGGAAGCCATCCTCAAGGGATTGAATGCGTATTTGGAAAAGAAACGCCTGTACTTTCCGCGCTTCTTTTTCCTATCCAACGACGAACTGTTGGAAATACTTTCCGAGACAAAGGATCCTACGAGAGTGCAACCACATTTGAAGAAGTGTTTCGAGGGTATTGCGTCGTTGACTTTCACCAAGAACTTGGAGATTACCCATATGAAGAGCAGTGAGAACGAGATTGTGGAATTGAAGGATGTGATATCTACCTCGAAGGCTCGTGGAGCCGTAGAAAAGTGGCTTTTGGAATTGGAAGCAGATATGATAACTTCGGTTCATTTGACTCTTTGCAACGCCTTGGAGGATTATTTACAAACTCCTCGTAAAGAGTGGGTAAAATCGTGGTGTGGTCAGGCTGTGTTAGCTGGATCCATGTACTTTTGGACGTTGGAGGTCGAGTCCGCCATGTTGAAAGGACAATCCGCCATGCAGGATTTTCTGAAGGTGCGTTGACTTATCATTATCTTAACAACATAGCACTCACTGATAGCGGAAGATTTAGGAAATCATCCGCTGTGTTGAATTATGTGATTCATTGTGTTAAATATCGCCCCTAATCAACTTTCTGTCATTAGTTCACAGGATCGAAATTGAGGAGATAGTCATTTTGTCTTTGTTTTAAACACCTAAGATGGCAAACCACCATATTGACCGTGACAAAAGCCGTCAGTTTAACAAAATCACGATGAAAATCGCACAGATATAGACATATTAAGTGGTACTCGCAATCGTTAAATAAATACAATAAATCCGGTTTTGTTACGTTGATCCAAACAGCCAGCTCCAACAATGCAAGCCTGAGCTAAATCAATGTACCGATGGCAATGTAAACGTCGATGCGATATTTGCTGCGTCACTACGCGTAGTGTTGTATTTGTCAACCTGCGATAAGTATGAATGAATGCCGGGAAGTAATAGCGTTTCATGATAACAAGTGACAATCGGTTAAACCTATCCTGATATAATAGGATTTCATATCCATGGACCCGTTCGGTCAATGGCACCCCTCATAGTATCGATTATTTTTCCAACTCACTATCATCATCATCATTATAGTGGTGTGATTTAGCACCTTTATGACAGCTGGTGTATCATCAACCCATTCGTAAAACGTACAACTTTACTCGAACACCAATAAGCTGCTTACATCAAGACTGTCATCAAATGCGTTTTCGAAACAGGTTGAAGTTCAAGGAAACCAACGTTTAAAACAAGGTTTATGCCAAGGTCTTCGAGCTGCTAGCTAAATTCTCTCGTGTCTACTCTAAGCTTACACTTTCCAAGTTATATGCAGTCAGAATTTGAATTCCATTACAAAGATCCACATCATCGATTTCCGGCAATTAAAAGAAAACTTATTCGATACCGACCAGATTTCGAGTACAAATAAGTCACCCTACTGAAGAGAGCAATGTTTCACGACATTTATTCGCAAATCCCCGTGCGACCTTGAGCAGTCTGTTTAATGCGGAGTTCAACGAGAATTCAAAGAGCACCGGCAAAAATCGCGATTGCATATTAATGATACGATAAGTGGCGAACAATACATTCACCTACATCACTATTTTAATGTGTGAATGACACATTAAGAATGCAAACCTGTTTATTCATACATCAATACATCTCGAGAAATAGCATCAGGATTGTCCTTAAAATCATGCCAACTTTTCTATCTTGTCATGCCGCGATTCTAACGCCATTGTGTCATCGTTATATCTTCGGGTCACAGCTTTGCTGCACCCCCATTTCGGAATGCGTTTTGTGTATGGTATGGTATGAAAGCACAATCCTGATCCAGGCAAAGTGCCACACAGTCAGAAACTGCACGTGGGCGAAGATACTGTCAGGTTGCCCAGGCCTAGACAGATATGAGGGGGGAAATAGAAATAGAAACCTCATTATCTCGACAATTAGGTTCCCGCCACTGTAAGGTTGTATCCAAATGTAGCGATTGCTTGAATAACAGCATTTCGCTCACCTTTGAAAAGCAACGTTATTTTTTCGTAACACTGGTCATCTCTGACTTCTGAAAGGTTTTACTCAGAAGTTTTAGAGCAGACATCTGCACAACGCGAAGAATTAGCCCATTTTAATCAAAAGGGTTAGATGACCGTAAACACAGTGAACAGTTTGTTATATGCTTGCGAAAAAATAAACATGAGCTTATTCATATTAGGCAACATAAACTGCTCAATCATTCGCAACTCCTCACTGCCGAGACAAGAATAAGGATAGGTCCAGGCCCACTCATATCGATCGAACATGTGCGAAGTTATTCTCGACTGTGACCTGTACTAGCATAAGCTTACCAGTAAGTCTGAGACATTGATGTGAACATATTTTCTATCCCAACTCCATTTCCTAGCTGAGTAACCAACAAATTGAGGAGATCGTCGCATTGGTTCGTGGCAAACTGTCCAAGCAAAATCGAACCACTTTGCAAGCGCTCATTGTGCTCGATGTGCACGCCCGCGACGTTCTGGCAGAGCTGATCAATGTCAACTGTCAGTCGAACACAGAATTCTCATGGCTTAGCCAGTTGAGATATTATTGGGAAGATAAGAAATTAGTCACTCGGATGATCAATTCACAATTGAGGTAAGTTTCCATCGTGTTTGCCAAAAATAATTATTTCAAGTCAGAAAGTGGTTTGTCACATGATTCATTTATCCGCTGCGCCGCCTACGCTCACTGCGACCCATTTCTTGTGATCGGGATTGGTCGCTTTAAGCAGTCATCATTTATTGGCTCACGTGAACAAAGGGGGCCGAGCAACCTACACCAATAAGCATCAAGTAATGTGTGCTATCAATCAGCGACCAATTGGGTTAAAGGAGCCACAACAGCGATTGGTGATCTGAGAAATAATGAAAATTAGATACGGTT